>JAVTVY010031643.1:0-127654 GCA_036873755.1 Hanleya hanleyi | reverse complement strand
CAGTCTCGTCACAACGTCATGCGGGGAGTTCCGTTCCGGTCTCCTATTCCGGATTACCATCTCTATACCGATGCTTCCGAGACGGGCTGGGGAGCCCATCTGGACGATCTGGAGGTCTCCGGCAGATGGTCGACTTTGGAGTCCAGACTTCACATCAACCTTCTGGAGATGAAGGCAGTCATCCTTGCAGTTCAACATTGGAGTTATCGTCTCAGCAATTCGTCCCTCCTTATAGCTACGGACAATTCGACGGTCATAGCCCACATCAACAAGATGGGTACCACCCGATCTCTCTCAACGTTTCCCTAGTGTGGGATCTCTTCGACTGGGCTCTCATTCATCACTGCCATCTCAATGCTCGCCATGTTCCGGGTCGGCTCAATGTCTTAGCGGACCGTCTGTCTCGTCCCGACACCGTCCTTCAGACCGAATGGCAACTTCATCCGGAGGTGTTCCGTCAGATTTGCAGCGTTTGGGATTCTCCATTGATCGACCTGTTCGCAACGAGGAACAATGCACAGCTGGCTCTCTTCGTCAGTCCGATTTTGGACCCTCAAGCCTTCGCCATCGACGCTCTTTCGATCAGCTGGGACAACTTCCTAGCCTATGCCTACCCACCGATGGCCATCATTCTAGAAGTTCTCCAGAAGATTGCTCAGCACGACTGCGTGGTGTTGCTTGTGGTTCCGTGGTGGCCGTGTCGTCAGTGGTTCCCGGTTCTGCTTCCACTTCTCACGGCTCCGCCACGACGTCTACCAGTTTGGCCCTGCCTGTTGCGTCAACCTCACGGGTTATTTCATCACAACCCGCGGTGGCTCAATTTACACGTCTGCAGACTATCCAGAGTGCACTCACAGTCCAAGGATTTTCAGCGGAAGTTGCACAAACGATGGTGTCCGCCAATCGATCTTCCACATCGCAGCTCTATCAAGCGAAATGGGCCTATTTCGTTTCGTGCCGAGAACGTGATGCCAATCCCGACTCTGCCTCTGTTTCCTTAGTAGCCGACTTCCTCCTTCACCTCCATCGTGACAGAAGTTTCAAATCAGCACCATTGAGGGGTATCGGTCTGCTTTGGCTAGGGTTTTGCGTCTTTCTGCCGGCATCGACATTAGTCTAAACGACAATATCTCTGCGCTCATTCGGGCTTTCGCGCTACAGTCTCGCCGTACTCGCCAGCTGTTACCGAAATGGGATATTGGTGTGGTTCTGTGTGCTCTGATTCGTCTGCCCTTTGAACCCTTACAGTCCGCCTCTATTAAAGCGGTTGCCTACAAGACTGCTTTTCTGGCGGCTTTTGCTTTGGCGTCTAGAGTGTCTGAACTTCATGCTCTTGAGAGATCATCTATGACCTGGACGGCGGATTGGTCTCGCGTATCGTTTCGACCTATTCCTGAGTTCATCGCCAAAAATGAGTCTGTTCGCTTAGGTCTGTGTGCTCAACGTTTGTACTCCATCCCTGCGTTATCAGACTTCGTACATGGCCTAGAAGACGACCTTCTGTTATGCCCTGTTCGAGCCATACGCCACTATCTCACTCGTACCGATCCCGGTCGGGGCTCGCGTCGTCTGTTATTCTTGTCCCTTCGTCCTTCAGCGGTACGTGACATTACTAAGAATACCATCGCTTCGTGGTTAAAGAAAACCATTAAGTGGTCATATCAATTGGCCATTGACGCTCCCCCACTACTGTCTACTGCTTCTTCTCATGAAATTCATGCCATCGCTATGTCATGGCCTTTATGGAAGAACTTGTCCCTCCATGACATTGTCCAGTCTTGTGCTTGGACGGCAAATTCCATGTTCACTAACTTCTATCTGAGAGACATGTCAGTGCAATCAGATAGAGTGACCACGCTTGGGCCGCTGGTGGCTGCCCAGCACGTGGTCAAGTAACTTTTCAAAAAGAGGGGGGGGGCGGCATTTTGTATCATCGCAGCAAGTCAGCCAGCTTGCTGTATCATCTCATCTCATCTCTCAGTCATATCATATGTCCACATACTACATGATCACCAGAGAAGAAGTAATAGCTCAGCTTGCCAGTCACCGACTCTCAAGTCATCAATCAAGCCTGACACTATGGTGAGTTTTAATCTTTGCCTTTACTGCGGATTTGCTTGTGTCATTTCAGGTTAAAGCTATGACCTTCTAGATCATATCAGCTGAGTCTCCTGGCGGTCAACTCAGTTTCAACGTACAAGAACTGACACTTTTGTGAGTATTATTAATGTTTATTTTCAGGTCATCAGTGTCAGCAACAGTAAAGTACAGACAGTTGACAAAGACACAGAGTAGACTCAGAGATTCCGCTGTCAACTCTCAACAGTCCAATCTGCATCAAGGAAAGTACACAGAGTTGGATATAAAGCGGAATGTGGACTGACGATGGCGTCAATTGGTCGAAAGTCGGCTGGTATGGTACGATGGCGTTTTCTCCCAACTCATACCTGATTACTTCCGGATTCAGGCGCTCAGGTTCCTGAGTCATTATGGCAGTAGTACTCCGCACCACTACCACAATCACAGAACCGGACACCTTGTATGCTACATTGGCGACCAAAGATCCCAACTCATACATGCTGCCTTTCAAGTACTCATTCCGGCAAAAGTGCCTGAGTCCTGCACGGGAGGTAACATTGTGCTCCACATCCAAGACCACAGCTACTTGCATGAAGACATGCAACAAGATAAGTAGCCACTTCTTATATCCATGACTACCTTCTGCGTTCTGACCAGGGTTTTCTTGTTGATTATTATTGTGTCTTGTTTGTGATTATCTCAGCGGATATTCAGCGTGCCATTGCAAATACATCAAGGCCGAGGTTCCCACCTCCATATGTTGGTAGTGAGGCATAAATCAAAGCAGGTGTAGGTTTGGGCAATAAATATTAAACATGTATAAACAATGTTACTATTTATAACCAAACCAAACCTGCTTTGATGTAATGGCCCGCCCATCCTTCCCCTCACTCCGCGGCCTTGTACACTACAGGTCTCGGTTTATAACAAGAGAAAAGAGGAAGTGGATGCTGTGGGCAGACTATATATATCCTGTCTGAGCTGAGAGAGCTCCCCTAAAGGGAGACAACTCCCCAGGGGGATAACTCCCCAGGGGACATAACTTTTGTTTTAAAACTTCCGTTTTATCGTTTGTATTGTATTCCTGGCGGAGATTAAGGCATAAATCAAAGCAGATTTGGTTTGGTTATAAATAGTAACATTGTTTATAAATGTTTAATTTTTCTTCGCTTCCAGTACCCAATGATGACACGTGCAAAAAAATCAATAAAATAAAAATACTACAAAACGAAGGCGAAGGATCCTCCGTACATGTACATTCACTTTCAGAACTCCTGAAACTTAGAAAGATTATATCTTGATGTTTTCCAGTGTCCCTTTTTCGATCTTTTTCGCTCAGATTCGAAATTCTGTAAACAAAATTACAACTCAATCGTCTTAGTAACAATGTACAAAAAGATCCTCTTGTCATTAGCTTACAATTATCGGACAATGGTGGGCGCCAAGATCCTCCAGGGTCTCTCGTTGGTTCATGCAGTGTTTAGTCGCCAAAATAATTTTGTGTTTAGTTTATCAGGCAGCGGAATCCGATCAGGCCGAAAATGTACAGGAAATAATGAGAGAATAATGTTAACGATAATCAGACATGGGGAAAGCCTAGTCTATTTCTAGAGCCCATGTGGTCTGATGTAATATCCGCGCACTTGAAACCACGTGCAGGCAAGGCATGGACGATTCCTTATTTGGTGTGACACAATAACATCACGTGCTTGCTCCAGAAAAGTTAATTCACGACCTGCTCACTGTTCTCGGCGAGTGAAATCAGCGTAGTAGAACTGAATGTGAACAAATTCCATGACAGACAAACTTGGTGGGAATTTGCAACTTCAAGGTCAAGAGTTCAAACAGCCCATGCCATTCCAGTGCAAAGAGATGGTGCGTTTTGACTTAAGTGTCGCTTCTAAAACAATTGTAGTCAAGTTACACCAGCTCAGTAATTTGGTATGCTGAAAGACACGCGTCATGTGGTAGAAGTTTGCGGAGAAGAGTTTGGAACTTTTGTTTCACCTGACCGACTTTTTATACGCCCTGCCAAAAGGCGGACGTATTATGTGATGGCGGTTTCTGTCCATCCGTCTGTCCGTCTGTCCGTCCCTCGTGTCCGGTCTATATCTGGAGTAGTTTTTACCACTCGGGCAAATTTTGCCCGATGGGTATTGTCGTCGCCAGCGTCATCTGTCCGTCTGTCTGTCTGTCTGTCTGTCCGTCTGTCCATCTTTCTTGTGAACACGATATCTCAAGAAGAATAATAGCCAGGCATTGTGAATTCATGCCACATATGTATCGGGTGAAGGGTCAGAAGCCTATTAAACATGACTGACCTTGACCTATTTTATCAAGGTCAAATTATAGTATTTGCCATATTTTTTGAAGGATTGAAGCTAGTGTCTCCAAATTCATATTACTTATGCAACTGGTGATTGACTAGAAGCCCATCCAAGTTGACTGACCTTGACCCATTTTTCAAGGTCATATACTGTTTATTATGGTCTAACATGAAGAAATGTATCTAGGCTTTCCAAATTAATAATATGTATACATCCGGCGAAGATCCAAAGGTGTGCTGAAGATGACTGACCTTGACCTATTTTATCCTTGACCTATTTTATCCAGGTCAGATTCTATTTAGTACAATATTTCATGAAAGATTATATCTACATTGTCCAAATTCATACCACTTATGGCTGGACCTGAAGTCTATTGAAGAATATCACTGACCGTAGTCAAATTCTTTATGTTAAGACTAAGATCTCCAAATTCATGTTCCCTATGCAATTAAGTTAGAATTGACTTGAACATTTTTTAAGATGACTCACCTTGATCTATATTTACAAGATAAAATTACTTGATTTGATTATAAGCTTTTTAGAAGAGTATATTTAGAGCTAAGAATTTAGTCATGCTCTACCAGAACCTCAGGCCTTGGCAAAAGCTGAACTACAGTTAACCCTACTGGATCAGATTTTTGTTAATCTAGTTCTAAAACTATACTGATGATATTATACATTGCATGCTTGCTGGGTGGAGACAATAACTGATAGCCAAGGGGTATTGAAGCCCAATGGGCTATTTTCTATCTACAGTTCCAATTTTTGGTGAGTGGATACCAGGGGTTGAAATAGGCCCCAACTACCGACAGGACATTTGTAAAAATTAGCCTGCATCCAATTAATATGTATGTAAATCTAAAAAACTACAGGACATGACATTTTTTTGCCGGACATGTCCTGCAAATAGATAGTAATTTCTAGCCTTGGATACCCTACAGGGAGACGATGTGTCGCATACCAAAATGAAGGTCAGAGGTCAAAGGTCACTGGGCTGAAAAACAGGAAATCACGGAGGTGTTAGTGTCCGTTCTATATCTGTAAATGTTTTCTATCCACAGTTGCAATTTTTTGTGAGTGGATACACTAGGGGGAGACGATGTGTCGCGCACTGAAATTGAGGTCGAGGTCAAATGTCACTGTTGCCAAAAATCAGAAAAATCATTAATCATTGACAGTTATTTATCTACAGTTCTAATTTTTGGTGAATGCATGCCCTAGGAGGGAACGATGTGTTGCATACCAAATGTAGGCCAAGGTTAGAGGTCAAAGTTCATTGTGACCGAAAAATCAGGAAATCATAAAAATTTCTATTTGTTTATGAGTGGATTCAATAGGGGAAAACGAAGTGTCGCATACCAAGAATTAGGTCAAGGTCGAAGGTCAAAGGTCACTGACCCCAAAATCAGGAAATCATTAAAAATAACTTTTTTGTCAGTAGATACATTAGGGGGACACAATGTGTCACATACCAAAATGTAGGTCAAGGGTCAAGGTCACTGTGACCCCAAAATCATGAAATTGTTAAAAATCATGATTTTTTGTGTACATTGATTATTACGGGGAGACGATTTGTCATGTATCAGTTTAATAGTCAAGGTCACTGTGACCCCAGTATTAAGAAATCTTTAATTTACTTTTTATACGCCCGCCCAAAAGGCGGACGTATTATGTGATGGCGGTTTCCGTCCGTCTGTCCGTCTGTCCGGTTCTCGTGTCCAGTCTATATCTGGGACAGTTTCCTATCCACAGCTCCAATTTTTGGTGAGTGGATACCCTACGGGGAGACGATGTGTCGCGTACCAAAATGAAGGTCGAGGTCACAGGTCAAAGGTCACTGGCCTAAAAAACAGGAAATCACGGAAGTGTTCGTGTCCGGTCTATATCTGTGAGCGTTTTCTATCCACAGTTGTAATTTTTTGTGAGTGGATATGCCAGGTGGAGACGATGTGTCGCGTACCAAAATTGAGGTCGAGGTCAGAGGTCAAAGGTCACTGTTGCCAAAAATCAGGAAATCATTGATCGTTGACAGTTTTCTATCTACAGTTCTAATTTTTGGTGAGTGGATGCCCTAGAGGGGAACGATGTGTTCCATATTAAATGTAGGTCAAGGTCAGTCAAAGGTCAGTGTGATCGAAAAATCAGGAAATCGTTAAAAATTTCTTATTTTTTGTGAGTGGATTCAATAGGCGGAAATGAAGTGATGCATGCCAAAAATTAGGTCAAGGTCAAAGGTCACTGACCCCAAAATTAGGAAATTATTAAAAATAACATTTTTTGTATCAGTAGATACATTAGGGGGACACAATGTGTCACATACCAAAATGTAGGTCAAGGTCAAAGGTCAAGGTCACTGTGACCCCAAAATCGTGAAATTGTTAAAAATCATGATTTTTTGTGTCCATTGAGAAATTGAGGGGAGACGGTTTGTCATGTACCAAAATTGAGGTCAAGGTCAAAGGTCAAGGTCACTGTGACCCCAAATTCAAGAAATCATTAAAAGTCACATTTTCATATGCCTGTCGAAAATGAGGTCGTGTAATGTGATGTTGCGTTCTGTCCATTCATCCATTAACATTTGTTGTCCATGCGATAGCTCTAGTTTCAAGGTATGGATTGGTACCAAACTTTGAGTATACCTTACTCACATGGCAAAGTGGAGCCATACATATGAGATCAATTTGTCAAAGGTCTAGGTCGCAGTCCCCCAAAACTGAATCAAGCTTAGCTGACTAAATGTGTTGGAATATTGTTGGAATATTCGAAGTTCTTTCCCCTGCATTTATATGGTATTGTCCTGTGGAGTTGTCTCCCATGTTTGAAGCGCTTCATTTAGTTAAACTGTTGTGAAATAAAAACCATACATTTACTAATTTAACGGGGAGAGGAGTCCTTTATGAACTTCACACCTGTTTATTAACTCAAGAACAAAGGTTTACTTCATCACTTTCTTCTTCCTTCATGGAAAATTCTCTCGTCTGAAAGGAATCCATTTGCAGGAAAACTACTATTTTCTTGTGTTTGACTATTGTCGATTTCAGTGTGGGATATGTGAGCTCTCAGCTCTTGCTTCAAGGTCAACCAGTTACCAAGAGTTAAGCTCATTTAGTTTATCATTCAATGTAAGATGTGATATATGTTACATTCTCATAAGCAAAAAATTGTAGACCTTTCTCTGGATTGCTAGATCAATTGGAATCAAGGCTATTAAACAACCTTGAAATTTGAACCAATGTAATTCCAGATATACGGACGTATATTGAAGCCCCTTGGGCTCTTGTTTTTGGTGTAAGTAGATACATTGAGGGAAGACAATTTGTCGTGTACTAAAATTTAGGTCAAGGTCAAAGGTCACTGTGACCCCAAAATTTGAAAATCTTCAAAAATAACTTTTTTGTGCCAGTTTATACATTGGAGGGACATGATGTGTTACATACCAAAATGTGGGTCAAAGGTCAAGGTCACTGTGACCCCAAAGTTAAGAAATCATTAAAAGTCGCATTTTCATATACCTGTCGAAGACGAGGTCATGCAAGGCGATGTTGCATTCTGTCCGTTCATCCATTAACATTTGTTGTCCATGCAATATCTCTAATTTCAAGGTATGGATTGGTACCAGACTTTGGGTATAACTTCCTCGCATTGCAAAGAGAGATCAATTTGCCAAAGGTCAAGGTCACAGTCGCCCAAAACTGAATCAAATTTAGATGCCTATATGTGTTAGATTGGAATATTCTGAGTTGTCTCCCGTACATGTATATGGCATTTGTCCTATGGAGTTGTCTCCCATGTTTGATACATGTAAGAATCAGCTACATTTAGTTACACTGTTGTGAAATAAAAACTATACATTTACTAATTTAATGGGGAGAGGGGTCGATTTCAGTGTGGGATATATGAGCTCTCGGCTCTTGTTTCAAGGTCACTTTAGTTAGCAAGAGTTAAGCCCATTTTAGTTTATCATTCAATATAAGATGTGATATGTTACATTCTCAGAAGCATAAAATCGTTTACCTTTCTCTGGATTGCTAGCTACCAATTCAGATCAAAGCTATTAACAACCTAGATCTTCAGACCAGTGTAATTCCAGATATACGGGCGTATATTGAAGCCCCTTGGGCTCTTTGTTTTTTTTTTGCCCCGATGCCAAATATGCTATTGATGTATGTGGTTAAATATTTAATATGGCAAATAATCTTTCTTCAGAGCATGAGAAACAGGTATTAATTCGCTTAATAACATGAGACTTCTACCAACAGTTACAGTCAACACCCCGCCCCTGAATGTCTCTTTTTTTATACACCCCTAAATTTAAGAGAATTGAGATATCCGTGTGAATCAAGTTAATGTCCCAATTATTTGACCACCTCATTTTCAGATTGTAAATATTACCTATGATTCCCATTCTTTATTTTTGGGAGGAAGGGGGGGGGGGGCATAATTTTGGGGAACTTCATTCTTCAGTTCATGAATATGTTTGTATCTTCTATTGCTATTCAGGGTGTCTTTGTGTTCAGCATAGTGTCATACAGTCCTGTTAGTTACAATGGAGAGCCATTCCCAGTATGGGCTGACGTGACTGGTTGGTTCATATCCCTGTCTTCCATGCTGTGCATACCGACTGTAATGGCCTTCCAAGTGTACAGAGCCGAGGGATCGTCATTGTGTGAGGTAAATAATTACTTCACTCCTGGAACATTTGTGTTTCGCTAGAAGTATCCAAATATTAAGAAAAATATTTTAGAATGGAGTCTCGTAAGTTCCCCATCGGTGAAAACATTGTATACACAGCAGGAAACAGGGGTATGGTAATATAGCAGTGAATACAACTACATCTACACCATAACAATACCATAGTGGTACCAGAGCGAACTGTCAGTGGATTTGTGTCCACTCTGGTACTTTTTATGTTGAAGATACATCAAGGCAACCTAACATAATCAATACTGAAGTTTTGAGTTGGCGAAAACAATGGAACTCTCCATAGTTGAAGTGGCAAATAGCTGTATCATGTGATCTAGCTATGTTGGGGCCCCGACTGTCGAGGAAGTGATGAAAAAACTGCCCTGTTGTTAATAATCATGAAACTGCTATGATAAATCTAATTCATAAACGATGAGAAATACACACTGGTCCAAATCTAGTACATTTTTGCCACAGACTTGAAATCAATAATACAGGATTATAGCTTCTACTGGCATACTAGTCCTATATGAACTAAATTTACCCATCTGTCTGGGACAAAATTCCTCCAGTGCAAATGATCTGGTTTCCAATGTGACTTGGAAAAAGAAAAAACAGTTGCACTGAAACAAACTTTGAAAGATTTTTTATGAAACGGCCCTGTCAATTCACCACAATTCTCTATTTGGGGAAAGCTAATCGTTACATTCCGAAATTAAAATCTGTTTGTCGTGTGTCCTATAGAATAGCTTCCTTGTGAAGAACCCCCTTCCATATATGTGGAACCCTATGAACTTGAACCCTATTATTATCATAGCCAAGTTTAAAAGTATACATACATAAATATCAGTAAATGTACTATGACCAAACTTCCCTAATTTAAACCAGACCAGCATCTAAATCTGAACAAGCGAAGGGGGTGTTTTCTGGAATTTCTATGAAGCATAATTTGAGAGTAGCAAAGTTTGGAGTGGCGAGTTTCATCCTAAAATTTAGGAACTATTAGGGAATTTACTTTGAAGTACATACATTTGAAATTTGAGGTAAACAGAAGATCAACCATGGAGTTCATCAACATGGAGCCTCTGAGACACCCATCGTCACATTTGGAATACTGAATGTTACAAAACTAAATGTATCAACTTGCATTGCAATTAACTTTGTCAGAGAATCTATTGCAACAATTGTGAAAGAGTTATCTGAAGTTTTTGTGATATTGGATTTCAAACATTCTCTTCCTTTTTGTTTTGCAGAGGGTACGCAAAATTTTCCTTCCTTCTAAATGGGAGACTGAAGAGAGCATCTCACCGATTCCAGAGAAACAGCCACTTGAACAAGCTTAAGAAGATAACAATTTTGTTTTCACTGTAATACTCATTAGAACTTCAGTTATTCCTTGTAATTGGCTCTATAAGTGTTGGTAGAATGAACAAAATGCCATGTAAGAAATATGTATTAGTAGTGGACCTATGAGTGAGAGAGAGAGAGAGAAAGAGAGAGATAGACAGACCTATGAAAACATACTGAATGCTAAAGCAGTCAATATAACCTCTTGCATCCCAAAAGCTTACTCCATTGTACAGTCATAAGACTTGCCCATTATGCCTGGGAATATCTCCCCCACCCCCATGGCACCAAGGCCCAAACTGTATCGTAAAACTAAGCCTGACTCTACTCCATTCTGTAAAACTCGCATCATTGTACACTTATAAGATGCATCCAGTTACCCCATGGTGTATTCCGACTCACAAGGAGCTAACCGATCCCCTCTATCACTTGAACTAAGCTTCACCCCACCCCAGGACTTGATATATTCTGAAAGCTTGCATCATTCGATCTACACCACAAAGCAACTCTGAACACTAAATATCCTGTTTCTTTCAGCTGCATATCCCTCTCGGTTTTGCAGCAATTTTCCAGTACAATTACAGCACAACAGCAGCACAGAAATGCAGTAAATCTCTAGCAAACTTGCACTAATACTGTATTTTTACTGCTAAAATGCAATAAATATGCAGTATTCCAGTACTAACGATCATCCCATATATTTAAATTATGCTTCAACATTACTGCAATGTTACTGCAATGCACTACCTTTGCTACACATGCAAATCTTGAATTTGGTTGCATCATCACTGCAGCTTTACTGCAGTGCGATTGCAATACATTGTATTTAGATTAGGTTGCACCATTGCTGCAGTTTTACTGCAATGCATGAGTTTCCCGTGTGTGAAAAGCACTGGAAAAGGAATAGGGTCCCACCCATGGGGTTCCGGATGTAAATAAGAATAGGCCCCACCCCGTGGGGTTCCTGAGTGTGAAAAGGAATAAGACCCAAACATTTTGATAGGACTGAAATATTGTTGAAACCGACGTTAAATCCTATTCACTCATTCACTCCTTCAACTTTTAACATGTACAACCCCAGACTCACTAGAGCAATATTTAAGAAAGGGTGTAACACCAATAAATATTTTGAAGATGGCCATATTTTAGTTTCATATCCTTTTGTTTGATAAATGCACTTATATGAGGTCAAGGGTTTGTTGTCACACATATGTTTGTTAACACAGTATATTTCATTTTTTGGGTGAGAAATCCATTCATTTGTTGTAGTACTATAATATGTTGCAAGGTTTACAGCTTTAATTTTCTTGTTCTACATTTACTATTTTTACTTCTCATTGAGATTTTAGTGATTGTTTATCATTCGTATGTACTAGTCAGATTTTTTGGTATCTCAGCCAAAAAAGGGAAGATATCTCAACTTGAATTGTATCAACCTATAAAAGGGTATGTCCCACCTTGCAAATGTGTTCAGACCATCTGACCTGTGCCATTGAAATCAGAGGATAACACAGAGTTGGGGCACTTGAATTTTTTATGTTCATCCACTGCTTCAGAGCCTTCAACGCTTTTCGACCAATCAAATAGTCTCCAATGGCGGCCAAGCATGTGCGACTGGCGCATTGTGACGTCAAGTGTATGGTGTATGCAAGAACCTACCTATTGTATCAAACTCAAAACAAAGGTTACAGATGTTAATTCTATGTCCATGTTAAAATGGGTTATGACCCAACTTGAACAATTCACACCACACATGGGTCTGAATCCTGTTTGCTATTGTGTGCATTGGGCTATGTTGAGTGTTATGTATGTGGATATTTGATAGAATGGAGATTTGGCGGTAGTATTGGATACTTTTATTATGATACCAGTATCGATATTTGATATTGATAGCATTCATATCTGCTGTTATGCATATATGATATTGATACAATGGATATCAGATATGTGGGGTTGATTTCACAGGTATCTGTCGTTATGAGTACACAATATTTGTACAATGGATATCCGAGTTAACTTTTTTTTTAACCCTCAGCCCATGGATTTGTGGGATCTTGTAATCGGCATGTATGTTTGGTAGTACGGTGACATCCATCGGCCAAATAAATGTCTTGTCCAGTCTAAAATGTCTTGTCTGGACTAAATCTTGGTTAATATTTGGTGTGAACAACTCTAAAACTAAATGGAAGATGCTTATTACCTTGATGATGTGAACAATCAGGTTTTTGTGTTTCGATGATTTCCTTTTATCCCATCCGACAACGATTTCTAATGTGATCTATATCTCGGTTACTATTTGATGGACAACTCCAAAACTTGTATGGAAGATGCTTTTTACCTTGCCAATATGCACTTATATGGGTTTTTTTATGTGTTTCGATAATTTACTGTACCACAGAGTTATGGCCCTTTATCTAGTCCGTCAATAATTTCTTGTCCAGATCATATCTCAGTAAGAATTTGATGGACAATGTTGAAACTTATAGGGAGATGCTTAGTACCTTGCAAATTTGCACTATCAGGTTTTTATCATGTTTTGATGATTTTGCACAGTTATGGCCCTTTATCTAGTCCGTCAAGAATTTCTTCTCCGGTCCATTATCGCCAGTACTATTTGATGGAAGACTCAAGAGTTATTCTCTTTTTTCTTTGCCCAGGTCGTCTCACAATATCGGAATGTTTGGAACTTATTTGGTACATGCTAATACCTCGGCGAAGGCTGACCCCCAGTTTTTGAAATCTTTATCTTTTTTTCAGCCGTTTGTATGTTGCCATATACAAAAATGATGATTTTTAAAGCTGAGAGGTTAATGCATATTTTAGGTGCTACATCAGGTTGATATTTTAACAATGGATATCCGATGTTAGTATTTGATATTGATGTCTGAGACTATTAGTATCTGATTCAGGTTATCTGAGATTACGAGTACATGTATTTGATATTGATAACATGGAATATATTTTGAGTATTGCATTTGGGTATCGGATTTGATATTCGTCATCAGGTGTCTGATAAGACTGCTGATGGGTATCAGATATTAGTAATTTATAACATGGGTATCTAATATTATGTGTGACTATTTGATACCATGGATATCAGATAACTTATAACATGGGTATCTAATATTATGTGTGAGTATTTGATACCATGGGTATGAGATATTAGTAACTTATACCATGAGTATCTAATATTATGTGTGAGTATTTGATACGACCCACGGGTATGAGAT
Source organism: Hanleya hanleyi (assembly GCA_036873755.1). Taxonomy (NCBI): domain Eukaryota; kingdom Metazoa; phylum Mollusca; class Polyplacophora; order Lepidopleurida; family Hanleyidae; genus Hanleya; species Hanleya hanleyi. Next base: position 113,988 of record JAVTVY010031643.1, on the reverse strand, counting down.
ATTAGTAACTTCTACCATGAGTATCTAATATTGTGTGTGAGTATTTGATACCATGGGTATGAGATATTAGTAACTTATACCATGGGTATCTAATATTATGTGTGACTATTTGATACCATGGGTATCAGATATTATTTATACCATGGGTATCTAATATTGTGTGTGAGTATTTGATACCATGGGTATGAGATATTAGTGACTTATACCATGGGTATCTAATATTATGTTTGAGTATTTGATACCATGGATATCAGATATTAGTAACTTATACCATGGGTATCTAATAGTATGTGTGCTATTTGATACCATGGGTATTGGAGAATTAGTTACTTATACCATGGGTATCTAATATTATGTGCGAGTATTTGATACCATGGGTATCAGCTGTTAGTAACTCATACCATGGGTATCTAATATTATGTTTGATACCATGGATATCAGATATTAGTAACTTATACCATGGGTAAATATTATGTGTGAGTATTTGATACCATGAGTATGAGATATTAGTAACTTATACCATGGGTATCCAATATTATGTTGTGAGTATTTGATACCATGGATATGTATAATATTATGTTTGAGTGTTTGACACCATGGACATGATGGATATCAGATACTAGTAGCTTATGTCATGGGTACCGGATATAATTTGTAGTTGGAGAATTGAATTGGTTTCATATGGAATTGTCTGGATCTTTTTGTAATTTTATTTGTCCCATAAGAGCCACAGCAGGAGAAATATCCTCTTCTAGCAGTGGCTTAAGATGTTGGTTGTGCATTTTTCTTTTATTTTAAATGCTTTTGTTTTGAGAAGATAAAAAATCAGAAATTTGTGAACTTTGTATCTATGCATTTATGCAGCAATCCCACCAAACAATTCATCTATGAGTGATATAGTATTGATAGAAATGGTGCTAATGTCATCACATCCATTCATGTTAATATTATTGGTCATCAGAATTCTATGTAAGAAAGAAGTATGGCAGTTATTTGCCCAGGTTCACTGCACTGGTGTACAGTGGTGTTTAAATGATAGGGCATATGAGAATCAACCAGATACTGGTGACAACTTTCGCAGATCTTTCATGTAAGCTTCGCGGATCTTTAATGTAAGCGGTCCGGAAATGACTGTCTACAGCTGTCAATCGGTAGACAACAATATATCTGGACTCGGGCTTTTCAGAAATGCAGCAGCATAGTGTCATGAATAATGCATAGTGTCCTGAATAATGCAGCAGCATAGTGTCATGAATAATGCAGCAGCATAGTTTCATGACTAATGGCCGTCATGTGAATCAAGGAAATGTAAAGTAAACAAAATGAATACGCCTTCATAATTTGCCTTACAAGATTTTTCTTCAGAAGCTTGAGAACCTTAATTCACAAGGCCCTCAGGACCAAATGTTCTCTGTGAACTAAGTTATAAGCTTCCACTGTCCCAGCCGATGACACAACACGCAGCTGGCTGAGAAGAGTGTAGAAGCAAAGCAACTCCGAATAAACTTTTTAAAGACATGGTGACGGTCTCAATATTTCGACAAAATTTTATTTGTCATCATCAGGATTGATGGATCATCCCGATGCTAACAAGTAAAATATTATAGAAATATTGAAACTGTCCCCATGCGTTTACTAAGTTTATTCAGAGTTATTTGACTTCTGCATTATGGCAAGCTTATCAGTGGATCAACACGATTTGAGAAGAGTGTGCCTTAATTGTTGATGCCAAAATACAACTGTCATACTTATCTCCTAGACTTCTAATGCCACTGATTGTGCCAAAAGAACGGTATTGAAGCATTGTAGGCCCCTACATGTATCTTTATTTCCTGCCAGGTTATGTCTTGATGAAGCTGAAACCAAGTCTTCCATATAGACTGAATTGTATACAAATACAGGCAACTGTGGAAGAACCGAAGTCACCTTTAATGTAGGCCTTTAATGAAAGAGGTTATTTCTTTTGATTTTTGTTGCTTTCTATATATACATGTTGTGTGTTCAGAAAGAGAATTCATTCATATACATATCTACATGTTGAATTTGTGTATGTTTGTAATAAATTGGAGTATTCTGGAAAAAAAGGGTTGGTTTACTTTGAGCAGAGAACTAATGTTATGTTCAAATAGTGGATGCATTATTTTATATTATCGGAGTGGTATGGTAGAAATTTTAGTTTGAAGTATAGCAGCACAGGATAGGCCTTGACTGGCAGTACGATATGGTAGAATGAAGTATAGCAGCACAGAATATGGTAGAAGTGTATGCTGGGGAATAACATGGTATAACAGATGAAAGCCAGTGTATACCTGCACGCTTGCCACAATGGGGCATTTGCAAAAGAAAGGTTGATCCTCTATGGCAGCAGGTGGTACACCGACATGTGGCAGGAGCTTCAGTTGATTAATCAGGGAACTTTGATTAAAAATATTTTTTGTGTTAAGGATATAACAATGATAAATGGACTATTTTCGACCTGAAGTTGCCAAAATCATAATAAAAGTAAGCTTATTGGTACTTTCTTGGAATAGTAGGAATATTTGATATATATTATCATATTTACATCATATGCGCATCTGAAAACCCCTCCGCTCTGGGCGCCAGCCATTCAGAATTTATTCAGTTCGAACCATACTTCTTTGAAACGTCGGGAACACCAAGCAGTCAAGTGACAAATATACAGATTATCAAAAAATTTTCAATTAGAAATGGCCCCTAAGGTTTCTGTCCAATCAGAGAAACCGGCAGTCATTACTTGTCTCTTGATGTATCTATGATGTATAACAAGTATCATACTGAACACTTGAACAGTATCAAAGGATATCGATCATCAATGATTTTACATAAATTAAAAATGGCTGCCACAGTTTCCATCCAATCAGAGAAAACGGTTGTCGTCCATTTTCAGTCTCTTGAAGTACTGATGATGTATACAAAGTCTTGCTTCAAACACTTGAACAGTACCAGAGGTATCGATTTTGCATAAATTAAAAATGGCAATCAAGTTTTCCACCTAATCAGAGAAACTGGTTGTCATTAATTGTAAGTTTCTTGATGTATCAATGATTTATAGTTTCTAAAATGGTATCGGATATAGATCATTAATGATTTTTCATAAATTAAAAATGGTCGCCAAGATTTCCACCCCAATCAGAGAAACCAGTTCTCTCATTCATCGTAAGTCTCTTGATGCATCGATGATGTATACCAAATCTTACATCGAGCACTTAAACGGTATCAGAGATAGAGATTTTACATAAATTAAAGATGGCCGCCCATCCTTTCCGCTACTCCGAGGAACTGATGTGGTTATTCATTGCAAGCCTCTTTGATACATCGATGCTGTATACCAAGTTTCATATAGAACACTTTCTGCCCAGTCGGAGAAACCAGTTCTGTCATTCATCATGTCTCTTGATGCATCGATGATGTATACCAAATTTTACATCGAGCACTAGAACGCACGCTATAGAACGCTAAATGATGTGCTGCTAAAAACAGGCAAGGGTTCAGGTCTTCGACCATAAATAGATGTAAAATCTTTTTAAAAAATCTGTGAAAGTATATATTTTCTAAATGGGCACACTCATGCCATTATTTCAGGAGACAATTTAGCTATTGAAATTGAAAATGAAAGGCGTGCAATCCTCCTTAAACCTTCAACTTTTCTGAAAATTTCCATAAAATGTATGAAAATGTGTCAAATTCGACCCGCAACCTAGAGAAAACGTACAAAATGATTTTCTTTTCATGCATGTTAAGTGTTTCCCGTCCAACGGACAATTTAAAATGCCGGGAAAAAAACGGGGTCGACGTTCTCGTTTGTTGTAAAATTTTATCGCCGAAAAAGTGCGGATTTTGACCTGCCAGGTATTCATTTCCGGACATGATCAACTCTAGTGGCATGAAGGTGCGATCAACAAGCAATTATTATATCCTCGTTTGGAGAAATGGTTACGTCCAGCAGGGTGATACTTTTGATATCAGTTAGTAGAAAGGCAGGAAGAATTACCATGCTGTCAAAAACGGGTGACCTTCCTTATTATGCAATTGGGGAGGGGCCACTTTGTGCGAAACTGTGGCAAGTGTGGAGTGCACCCTATCCAAGATAGAGATCATTAATGATTTTGCATAAAATAAAGATGACCGCCAATCCTTGGGCCACTCGGAGGAACTCTTTAAAGTTTCTTCATGTATCGATGATCTATACCAAGTTTCACACTGAACAGTGGAATGGTTTCCGAGATACACAAGATTAATAGTTTCGCATAAATTAAAGATGGCCACCAAAGTTTCCACCCAATCGGGTCCAGATTCAATAGGGTTCTGGGACACGAGCATATGGATGCGCACTGCAAGTTTGGTGTGACTAGGGTAAGTCTTTCTGAAGATATCTTGGTAACGAGAAAGCTGTGTTGGTTTCGCATAAATTAAAAATGGCCGCCAAAGTTCCCAACCAATGGGGTCCAGAAATAAGGTTCTGGGTCACGAGCATATGGATGTGCACTGCAAGTTTGGTGAGCCTAGGGTAAGTCGTTCTAAAGATATTTTGGTGACGAGAAAGCTGTGATGGACAGGCAGATGGACGTACATGACAATACCCTTCGGCCAAAAATAAAAATAGCCCATTGGGCTTCAATACCCCTCGGCTATCCGTTATTCTCTACACCCAGCAATCATGCATTGTATAATATCATCAGTGTATTTTTCGAACTAGATTAACAAAAATGTGATCTAGTAGGGTTGACTGTAGTTCAGCTTTTGCCAAGGCCTTAATTGTGGGGAAAAATTTTGCACTGAGGTTCTGGTAGAGCATGATCGAATTCTTAGCTCTAAATATACTCTTCCTTATAGCTAATAATCAAATCAAGTAATTTTATCTTGGAAATATAATAGATAAGGTCAGTAATCTTCAACAATTTTCAGGTCAATTCTAACTTTATTGCACAAGGAACATGAATTTGGAGATCTTAGACTTAACATATAGAATTTGACCTTTTAAAAACAGGTCAAGGTCAGTGATATTCTTCAATAGACTTCAGGTCCAGCCATAAGTGGTATAAATTTGGACAATGTAGATATAATCTTTCATGGGATATTGTACTAAATAGAATCTGACCTGGATAAAATAGGTCAAGGATAAAATAAGTCAAGGTCAGGCATCATCAGATGTACACATAGCATACACATAATAAACCGAATATGACCTTGAAAAAATAGGTCAATGTCGGTCAACTGGGATAGGCTTTCAGTAAATCACCAGTTGCATAAGGTAATATGAATTTGGAGACTCCAGCTTCAATCCTTCAAAAAATATAGCAAATACTAAAATTTGACCTTGATAAAATAGGTCAGTCATCTTCAGATGTATACACAGTATTAATTTGAGAAGCCTAGCTATATTTCTTCATGCTAGATCATAATAAACAGTATATGACCTTGAAATAATAGGTCAAGGTCAGTCAACTGGGATAGGTTTTTAGTCAATCACTAGTTGCATAAGTAATATGAATTTGGAGACCCCAGCTTCAATCCTTCAAAAAATATAGCAAATATTAAAATTTGACCTTGATAAAATAGGTCAAGGTCAGTCATCTTCAGTAGGCCCCTACATAGTATTAATTTGGAATGCCTAGCTATATTTCTTCAGATTAGATCATAATAAACAGTATATGACCTTGAAAAAATAGGTCAAGGTCAGTCAACTGGGATAGGCTTCTAGTCAATCACCAGTTGCATAAGTAATATGAATTTGGAGAACCTAGAATCAATCCTTCAAAAAATATAGCAAATACTATAATTTGACCTTGATAAATTAGGTCAAAGTCAATCATCTTCAGTACACTTCTGGACCATCTCCAGATGTATACATAGTATTAATTTGGAAAGCCTACCTTTATTTCTTCACGTTATATCATAATAAACAGTATATGGCCTATAAAAATAGGTCAAGGGTCAGTCAACTGGGATAGGCTTTTAGTCAATCATCAGTTGTATATATATGAATTTTGGAGACCCTAGCTTTAATCCTTCAAAAAATATAACAAATACAAAAATTTGACCTTTATAAAATAGGTCAAGGTCAGTCATTTTTAATAGGCTTCTGACCCTTCACCCGATACATATGTGGTTTAAGTTTACAATGCCTGGCTATAATTCTTCTTGAGATATCGTGTACACAGACAGACGGACAGACAGACGACATCCAAGGATTAATGTCAAAGATCAGTGACCTGGCATGAAAAATCTGGAAACGGCAGTTTTTCACAAATTTGTGTATCATTAATTGTATTTGTATGGTTACAAACTTTGGAAAAGTCCAATCACTGTATGTGGGAAAGTCAGATTAAGCGATACAACTCAGAGCAGGCAGGTTTACAGCATACTTCAACTCGGTACTGTGTTGCAAGTGACGGACTGTTTTGATTTCTTGCAGAGCAGTTGCAAAGATATGCTGGACCTCTCCAACTCGATCACTAGTGATAACCTATATTTTCTTCCACCAACAAACATGCCAGCTTGGTCAGATATATCATCACCTGACAATTAAGTTTCATACACGCTTCAATTCTCACAACATTGTAGTAGATGTGTGTGGCAAACAAGTCTGGAGTGACTATCCAAGTTCTGGAAGTACACCACTCGAAAAAAATCAGGTATATTTGAATTGTGCTTCACTCAAAACGTGTGTGTACTGGTATTTTAGCACCATTATGGAGAAAGAGAGAATTAAGGTTTAATGTCGCGTTCAGAAATATTTGAGCTCTATAGCATCGATCAAACAACATTCTAGGTTCAAGTTAAGAACTACTTAGTAATCCAACACATTAAAACATACACACATTAAAACTTCTGCAACAAACCGATTTCTGAAGTGTAGAATTACATACCGCAGCAGTAAATAATTGAACGCAACCCGAACATTAGGAGGACATTTTTACTTTGCAGATTTTCTCACCTGTGTTTATAATGACAGGATATGAACATATATTTCAGTACAATATACATTTACTTGAACAGAAATGAATGCCAATAAGGACATAAGAATTACGCAGATACAGAGGGGGGGGGGAACATTATTATGATGTTTAAGCTGTAATATAGCATGTATTAATCAAAACCTTGTAAGCCATTAATTTCTTATTATAGTGATCTTATTTATCGTTTTGTTTCCATTTATTGAACTCCATCATTGTATATTGATAAATGAAATGGTATCAGATTATATAACAATGAAACTGCATTTGGTGTTTCAACGCAGATAAAAGGGAAGAGTGTGACAATATTTTGATACAGACCACCGACTCTGATAGAAACTTAACAACATAAAATACAACAAATAAAAGAAGTGAAAACATTGTTTCACATTGACCATATATGTTCACAAGTAATCCCAACTTCCTAACCTAATAATTAGTCCATACAATCTGAAGATATTGGAAAGCAAATACTGTGTATCCCTTACAATCGGCTCTAAATATGCATTACCACACCCAGTTAAATACAAATTCTGCATCAACTTGACGGAAGGCGATTGTGTATGTAATATTGCCATAGCTGAATCATTTCACATCACTGAACAAAACCTATGTTCAACACTTCAGTCGGTTGTACATTTATTTACCAGGTCAGAGAGAACTACCTCTCTAAAATGAAGGTAAAAATGGTCGTTTTTGCTTAATAACTTTTGACTTATTCATCAGAACGCCCCAAAATCTTCAGGTGACTTACCCGGCTTAAATACTGTTACAGGTCGTAACATTGGTTTTCCAATGATATACATGTCCATGGTCGCCTATGGCGGATGTCTCTTCGTTAGATATATTCTTGAATTTATTGGACAAAAGTGACCTTTTTTACCTCCATTTTAGAGAGGTGGTTTTCTCTAATCTGTTTACACTGCTATAAACTTTACTCTATTTTTTTCTTAAAATACTGCTGACCAGACACTCAATTATAACTGAATCAAAACGTACATCACTAACGTCGAGATCTTCAAAATGTTTTACATAAATGTAAATACAGAACATCTGCATAAATTTCTTGTCATGGATTTCCTGAACATTTCCTGGAATGTTGCTTTTGAGACAAGACATAAAAACTTGGATCACCCTCTCGTACAAATAATGTGTGTGATCGTTACTTTTTCTAACAAATACATTCATTTTGGGCCCTTAAATATGAAGGCGAAACCACTTTGTGGTACATGCATTCCAAATAGCAATATTTACATAAATTGACAACAGTAATGCAACCAGGTTAAAGGGAGAAAGAAAAGTCCTGTTACATATTCCCTCGAATAACTGAATGTTAATATTTAATTATTATTGGTAGAGCACATCTTCTAGTGGTGGATGAGCAAGTTAGGTCGATCCGTCATGCAGATTATACTGTTCAGACCTTCAGAAACTCATTGTTGTATCCAGACAGACTATTGTTCTCCTTTGTGTCATTGCTTGTGGCCTTGTTTGCACTGGTGCATGTGATCCCTCCTCAGAACAAACGTAGGCCTACACTATAGCAGAGTAAACTAACCCTCATTAGAGGAATATCAGTGCAACACCAGGCCTACATGATCGTCAAAATTAACTGCAAAAATACATGCATCTTCTAAATATTGCTTTATTTTGTTCACAACCAAGCAGTATACAATGATGACCACAATTGAACAGAGAAAGACGGATTCAGATGAAGTCTACAGCTATTATGTTTCACCTGTTGGCCAGAGCATAACCCCTTCTTCCCATGGGTAGATGTAAGTGAAATGCTCCAGGACAGCACTGACGGAGCACAAAATCAAGGGAAGTAATTCTAGGCAGCTAGCAGTACTGATGTGTCGCTTTTACTATTGTTAGCATAGACCATTTACATTGCTGTTAAATGGCATCATTATATGCTGGGAGGTTAGATGCCATGGATGGGTGGATAAAAAAATTTAATGATAAAATCTTTTTTCAAATTCTTATCCAATTAACCCTATATAACTATAGATAGCACTTCAACTGTACTTCAGGCATTATCTGCTAGTGAATGCTGGGAGTTCTTTCTACACCTTCTGGCTTCGACCATTTCATATAGCAAACATTTCATTACTCGACCGCACTATTGCATTATTAATGGGGTTGAACAAATCGATATAAAAACTAAAAGGTCTGCCAAACTAGCTATACTTCATATGATCCGTTAGTGCCATAGCACATATACATATCGGTATGTCAATATTATAAAGAATAGAAACCAATAAAAGTACAGGAGCAATACATGTAGTCAATATAGAGCTGTTATAGTCAACAGAGCTGTTGAACATTGTTGTTTGTTGCCAGTAGCAACCAGTACACTGACAGACTTGAATTTGGGCATGTCAGAGTTCTTCCCCTTGCAATATTGACTGATTCAAACAAAAATAGAATTCTTCTGTTGACATTATTGAGTTTTAGCTACCTTAAATGAGACAAATACACGTAGAGAAATACTCTAGTGTCTGTAAAAACTAGACATTCTGCAGACAGTGATTCTAAGGTGCATGTACATCCAGAGACAAACACTAAAATTTATTTCTGATAATTGCTTTAACCTACACTGATACAAATTGGCCTCGCATTTCAAAATAATTCTCGGGAATGGCTTCAATATATATGCACTGCAGTCTGCTGAAGTGATTAGAATGTCCCATAATCCAACCAAAGTACATGTAGTCCTACAGTTACAACAAAATAAAACAACATGAATTATTCCTGGAAGAAAATAAAAGTAAACATTATGACGAGTATTTTTTTCTTTTCTCAAGCCCTCCAACATCTGGTATTTTCATTTCCGTACTTCCTCAGAACTACTGTACATGTTCATTCAAATGTTCCAGCCTCAAAATCCTGGAAGAACCAGATATATGGTCTTGAACACATGTCACTGATTGGTGAGGTATAAGTGACAGTTTGCACCAATCTCGCATACCAGATCATCTGTATGTGTGATAATTCTAGATAAAATTCATTAATTCCCCTTATTTTATATCAAATAACCTTGATACGGCTGCCCCTTATTAAAAATAGATGTTATCTGTATGTTAAAAGTACATGTATCGGAGTTGGTAAATATGGTCAACAAGCCAAATGGACCATCTCTGCTGGAGTCTATAGGACATTCATTTCACAAAAATACATGAACTAAGCCAGAAAACTTCCGAGACAAAAGTGAATATCAGTACCTGAATAACATTATTTTAGCCCACTTCCTACTGAAATCTTAATTTTGAGAAAAGAACTTTTCTTGTCAGTTGAAGTTCTCTCTGGCTCTGCAGGAAAATTAGTCAGTGATGTATGTCACTAAAACCATCAATGCAGGAAGGTTGAAAATAGTAATACTGCTTATAAAACCAACATATTCTTACATAACAGACTTTGTTGTAAACAACTGCTGCAGATGACACACTAACAGAACATCCATCACATATATTGCCAAACCAGCCCATTTTCTCATCTCTAACTCACTAAGCACCAATAGCTACAAGTATAGCCAAGCTCTGGGTGACAAGCAACCTTGTCACCTCTTTGATGTAAACCATCTGACAACAGCCAACTAAAACATTACCCGAACAGGAATTGAAACAACGATTGGTCGTCATCATGGGTTCAAACTGTCCTAAAATATTAATGAATCACTTTCTCCATACAGTAGAATCTTGGGAGAAATTCTGCCTCCCCTGGAAAAGCACTTTCTGAATGTTCATGTCAGTGGAACCCTACACTTTCTGAATGTTCATGTTGGTGGAACCCTACACTTCCTGAATGTTCATGTCGGTGGATCCCTACATTTCCTGAATGTTCATGTCGGTGGATCTCTACACTTCCTGAATGTTCACGTTGGTGGACCCATATACTTGTTACATGTACAAGTCATGTGTATTCTCTTTGGCAGCGACAACACTTTCAAAGTACAGCAAAGTTCATTATCAGCCGTTTTTTCCCTGGGAAAAGTTGTTTGTGGAAATTCTCCATTTCCACAGGAATGTTATTTTAAGAGGTCTGTTCAAATTTCTCGAAACTCCCAAAATATGTTCCAACTGACGTGCCGGTATTGACAATGAATATACATGGGTGGTCCTATAAATAAAACTTCTTGTATGAGACGGATAGACTGTTAATGTTCCCCCGCCTTGTTAGCAGTTATCTTGGCATATATTCTTGATAATTCCGATGTGGTTGTCACTTCTTCTGATATTGGCTTCATGGATTTCTCTTCCTCCTGAAAGCATAGATATATCTAGTATATACATATATGTTTATGTCAAGGGACGTACATGACACTCATGGCTGAGGGGTACAATCAATTTCAGTAAATGTCTCCAAAACTGCAAAAGAAGTTTGTTTTGGATAATGACTTATGTGATGACTTGCTAATGGCATGATTCACTTCAACATATGCCTGCACAGGACATCTCCCTCACACATTTGTTATGTTTAATGATTTCCTGATATTTAGGCCAGTGACCTCTGACCGCGACCTCAATTATAGTACATGTACGTCGCACATCGTCTCCCTCTAATGTATCCACTCACAAAATATAGCAATTTTCACCGATTTCCTGATTTTTAGGTCACTTTGACTCCTGATCTCGACCTCAATTTTGGTTTGACAGATCGTCTCCATCTAGTGCACCCACTCATGAAAAATTGCAACCATAGATAAGATTGTTACAGATACTCCACATGAATGGTTCAATCATTTCCTGATTTTTAAGCCAAAGTGACCTCTGACTGTGACGCATCGTCTCCACTAAGTGTATCCACTCACAAAAAATTGCAAGAGATATAGACTGTAATCAATCGACAGATCGCCATCACATAATACACCTGCCTCTTGGACGGGAGTATAACAAGTTTGTATCTTGAAAATCCCTACTACGTCCTCTTTTATTTCGCTTGCTATGTTAAGCGACCATGCTGTGGTATGGAAGAGTTGAGTCCAACTCACACTACGAACATTTTGTTGTATTAGAACAAAAACACTGTTCACAACATGTTTTGTCTGCAGTGTGAGGTGCCCAGAAATACGAACATTCTGTTCGAGGGACAAGTTCACGATATCAAACATGTTTGATTTTCAGAACATATTTTCATCCTCAAAACAGTTTTTGTCTTCAGTGTGTGGTGATCGCGAACTTGTGTCCGAACATTTATCAACAGTTATCCATCAACTGGCAGCTCTCGGTCATGTGACGAAGCCGCTCTCACAAGACACAACAAAATTGCAGAATGTTCGTGTTTCTGGGCACCTCACACTGCGGATAAAACATGTTCTGAACAGTGTTTTTGTTCTAATACAACAAAATGTTCGTAGTGTGAGTTCGGCGAAATTTACCACGAACAAAAACTGTTCTGTTCTGTTCTAATACAACAGTATGTTCGTAGTGTGAGTTGGGCTTTAGCAAACCTCAATGGAGCCTCTCAATAATATGGAAGGGTGTAACATGTATATCAACAGTTTCATTCTTCACTGTTTTTCTAAAATATAGGATTAAGCCCAACTCACACTACGAACATTTTGTTGTATTAGAACAAAAACACTGTTCAGAACATGTTTTGTCTGCAGTGTGAGGTGCCCAAAAACAGAAAACATATGTTCGGAACAAATGTTCGTGAGATCAAACTTGTTTGATATTGCGAACATGTTTTGCCCCGAAACAAGTTTTTGTCTTCAGTGTGTGGTGATGGCGAACATTTTGCCGAACATTTACCAACAGCTATCCAATCAACTGGCAGCTGTCGGTCATGTGACGAAGCCGCTCTCACATGACACAACAAAATGGCCTCGCTGCTTGATCGTGGCGACTCGCGGTCAAGAAAATATGTTCGCAGTGTGAGGTTACCACGAACAAAAACACGAACAAACTGTTCTGTTCTAATACAACAAATTGTTCGCAGTGTGTGTTGGGCTTTAGGAATAAGGAATACAGAATCATGTCTGGATGTTATGTTAAATGTCACTGCTAGTGATGTTGATCTTAGCCATTTTAATTTAAGCAATAATGAAAATAGCCCAATTTCCCTGCCATCTTAAAACTGAGTGAGGCCATCAACAATTAAACAAATATTTAAATGCAATGACTGAATGGGTGAATGCATGTTGTTTCAGCTCTGGGAATGCTAATGACATTTGATGATAAATATAGAATGTTCAGTACCTGTTTGAGTCTATTTGCTCTCTCCTCCAGTTTCACCTCTAAACTTGTCCTTTTAGTGGCCTTGTATTCCTCCCACTCCTTTTTCCTCCTTCCTTCTTCTCTTTCTGTTAACTTCTTCTGTAATTCGGATTTCTTCAGCACATCCTTGCCCCTGGAATTAGAAAATATATTTGTTAGCAAATGTCACATCTGTCCGCCCAGATATTTGCTATGTTACATGTATTAGCAAATTTCTCAGTGTTTCAACAATAATTCTATAGTTGGAATTACACCCAAGAGGAAAGTGAGAATAGCTAGTATGTTCCCTTGGCTGTCAATCACAGACCCCAAGACTACACATGAATGGTACCACAGTCCCATTGCCTTTAATACTATCAATCCATGAAAATAACCCGATTATTTATTGTCTTGCCAAAAAACAGTGAGAATCACTGGATATCAACTTCAAAAACTTTGTTAAGAGTTTCATGACCAATGAGCATGGAACATTATCTTCACACACAAGGCGACTTATCTGTCCATACTTCGAGTTACCCTTGATAACCATATATCGGCCCACTGTCTCTTCAGAAAAATTTATAGACACGAAATGTCATTGACCTTGAAACCATTTGAATTTTGAATGTGTCGTATAATTGGGTCATTGGCTGTCTTATGTATCTGACCGTATCTACCGCCATAGTAGGAGGAATGACAGAACTATAATGAGGGAAGACGTCACCCTACACACAGGCATTGGGTATGTTTAGCCACAACTGTTCCTATCAATAATGCCTTCGGATGATAGTCACAAATGGCGTTCATTGATCTCCGTGTGCTATAACCCGTATCGTATAAAAGTTCATTTTGATGCTCCTTACCTGTTATTTTCGGGAAGCTAATTCCTTCTTTTCCACACTTGTCGCTTTTATTAAAGTTTCCGGCGCTGGTAATCAGCAGTACACGAGCCATTTTCACATTGACCCTGACCGTCTCCATGTTACGGTAGACGCCATATTGTGTAACTGTGCATGCGAAGGTCAGGGTCGATGTGAAAACGGCTTGTGTACCGCTGATCACCAGCGCCGGAAACTTTAATAAAAGCGACAAGTGTGGAAAAGAAGGAATTAGCTTCCCGAAAATAACAGGTAAGGAGAACTTTTCTAGGGTACGGGTTATAGCACACGGCGATCAATGAACGCCATTTGTGACTATCATCCGAAGGCATTATTGATAGGAATAGTTGTGGCTATGGGTAGGTTCTGATTGGCTCGTCTCTGGTTTGTAAATGAAATTTTCACCTCAGATTTTGAATGCTTTAGGTGGTTCTATCTATCAAAGCTACTTCAAAGTTTGAATCAGTTTGTGAAGATGGGAACATTGAACATGCTCAATTCGATAACCCAAAAAACATAGGGAATAGCCCTAGTTTTGAAGCATATTCATGAACAATTCATATAAATAGTATTTAACTTTTTCTTATATTCTAACTGTTTGCAGATAATCACAATGTCTATCAAAATTTATCAAATTGGATGGATGTGGCTGTGCAAAATTCTACTAGAAGGCTTTTAAAGGAAATCTCTATCGCTTAACCTAGGAAAGGGAGATAACCCAATAGGAAAAACAGGCAAAATGGCTGCTAAAGCCAAAAACCACCAGCAGACATCCTTTAATAGGACTTGATTGGATAGAAAGACTGGTGCATCAAGAGACATCTGCCAGCTTTAAAGCAGTTAACTGGTCAATTCGAATTATGGAAAAGTATTTCACTATTTTCATTGGAGACAAATGGATGAACCTACTTAATCCTAGGATGAACCTACACAGCCGAGTTGGTTCAGACAAGTTTCACTATAGCTTTTCTCCCCAATCATACTCACAATTTTTTGTTCAGCAGCAGTTCTCTATGGAGTTCCACCCGATCTTTGGACTCTAAACATGGGTTTGGAAGCTTCTTTGGTAAAATTAGTCCTTGTACGTCGGAGTCGGACCCCTGATGGATCCGCTGATGGAGGTCAGTCATTCTGTTCTCATCAGGTTCGGAAGAGGTTGACCCTGAGTTATGATTGTAGCCACCAATCTTGATGATGGTCACATCGTCACGAGCATGCCGCATCACAGGAGCATCGAGTGAATCTTCATCCTGATAGTCTGGTGGAGGTATTGCTGGACATACATCTTCTACAAAATACAACAGACTGGTTTGAGGAAGCTGCGAGCCTGGATATAAGTGGAGATCAGGACAAAAAGGAAGGCTAAAGTCTGTCCATTTTAATTAGTTATCTACTTTGGAGCTTGTAAAAAATCAGTAGTTAACTCTGCATAAATTTTCTTTTTACAGGATGTAGAACAAACTGAACCCTGCAAAATGACTACAATTTCTCTGTGATATCAATAATATATCAAGCTTGAAATAACTTTGTAATTCTCTCCATATAAAACTCCGATACAGCTGTTTCATGTACCGGGTCCCAGTTATATAAGGAAACGTCATAATGTTTTCATGCTCACTGGCACAAAGGTCATTGATGCTGTATAAAATAATAACAGGCGGTATATGGGAGTGTTGCTTATATCCCATACCCAGTGAAATTTCTGAATGATAAACCATACACACCTACTGTTCACGGTATTGTTGACCTTTGTGCTAGTAAACATGAATATATAATGACATCTCCCTATGTAATTGAGACCCGGTACTTGAAACAACTGTACTGGAGTTTAATATGGAAAGAATTACAAAGTTATTTCAAACATGAAATATTAAGGATATCATGGAGTAATGGTTGTCATTTTGTAGAGTTCAGTTTGTTCTACACGATGCAAAAAAGAAAACTTATGTAGAGTAAACTACTGATTTTTGACAAGCTTCAAAGTAGATGACTAATTAAAATGGAGATACTACAGCAACCATGCAGGTCTACAAACAAGGGAAGACAACCATGTCTCTAAATACAAGAGGAGA
The DNA here is from genome assembly GCA_036873755.1 of Hanleya hanleyi. Taxonomy (NCBI): domain Eukaryota; kingdom Metazoa; phylum Mollusca; class Polyplacophora; order Lepidopleurida; family Hanleyidae; genus Hanleya; species Hanleya hanleyi. The sequence continues at coordinate 97,861 of JAVTVY010031643.1, read as the reverse complement.
CAATCCTGTCCCTGGATATAAGGGGCAACAACCATGGCCCTGCAACAAAATTATGCAACTATAAATGTACAAGCTTGATATTTATACAATGTTACGAATGCTGCAACACTTGTAATCCAAATAGCAACATGTACTCCTACATACATATATTGTTCTATACATGTATGTATGATATACTAAACGAACCAGCAGTCAAGGATCAAAAGAAGACAGATAAGTGGCTCCCAGCTATTATGTATTCCAACTCTTACTTATATTGTTTAGTTCTGGTTGCCGGAATAAGAACTAAACAATATTTTGAGAAATGCTCAATGGAACAGATATTGGCACAAACCTAAATATATTCCAATGTAGTTTACACACAAAATATCACTCAAAATGCCTATGAATAATGCCGGACAAATAAAAAATCATTTGCATAAATTAAGAATCCATTTAAATGTAGAAACAATCAGTCAGTTTGTGTGCATACACAACATATATTGTGAATGTACACCATGTCATACCTACATGTACAGGTACATATCCTATGTGATGGAACTCATCTGTAGACAGCTATGTGCAGGACATTTTCCCATGTCACACATGTACTCAGTGTGGAAATACAGCAGTACTGGTATGATAGAATCCCTACCGTATTGAGATACTATATCGCAGATCTATAGAAAAATGTCATTACCGACAGGGAAACCGCTAAATGGAAGAAACTGGTTATATTCTCCTGTTCTCTGGTATATATGACCAATCACACCTGGAGCAATTCGTGTGAACATACCGATCTAAGTTCAAAACCTTAGGGGCCATCTGTACATAACGTAATGAGCAAAGGCTATTTTTCCACAATTTCAGGCATCTCTCATCACCTGGCACATTACGTACCAGGTACCAACATGAATCACTGTCTAATAAACTAAATACATGTAGTTGAATTTGATCTATTAATGAACGATTTAATAATTAATTATTAAATTTAGGAGAACTGTTTTCTGACATCATCCATATAATTTGTACCATTTCATTAATTAATGCTCTGTTCCAATAAATCTGATCACCCATTTTTTTCTCCAGCTGGTGAGTATTTTCAAGCACATTGTTACTTTTTGAGGGACGGATTCTAGACCCAATCCAGGTACATGTATTACGATACTATATTATTACTGTACATGTACCATATATGACAGCCCCTTATTCAAGCTTTTCCGAGAATACATCACCCTTCACAATTAATTAACGTACCAACAGCTTTCTCTGACATGGGCAAAGAGAATCTGGTGTTTCACCGCCAGAGGGGACACATACTTTATCAAGCTACTACACCCTGTCAGGCACAGTCAATCCCGTCAATATCAGCTGTTTTTTTCAATCAATATACTGGATATTTGTTTTTGAATGGTTTATAACCTAGCTGTTATCATCCAGAATAAAGGACTGGAATTAAAGCATAGATGAGGCAGAGCGAGCGAGAGAGAGAGAGAGAGAGAGAGAGAGAGAATACTGAAAGAAGAGAGAGAATATTAGGATGAGAATATACCTGTGAGAGAATAAGTAATTACATTATGACATGAGACAATGTATGATAAATATCGGCAAGATATTGTGCTCGAGGGGGGTGAATCCCCTGAGAGTGCAATATCGCGCCAATATTTGGCGTAAATTGTCAAGACCATCCAAGCTCGAGTGTGGAGCTCCGCCTCTTTCGACCTCATAGATGGGGGAAAAGAGGTCAGTCGATGTGTATATGATCATATGCAGTATTTGAAATACACCACGGGTGACTTGTGTAGAGAATATATCACAAGGGAATGATCAAAGGAAATTCTGGGAGTCATCGGATAAGAGAGAATTAATAGAACGAGAGTATTAAAGAGAAAGAAGAAGAGAGAAAAAGAATGACATAATGAGAGAATGTGAAATGAAGTGAGAGACTGAGAGAATAGAAGAATATTCAGGGAGGAGAGGATATAAGAATGACATAATGAGAGAATGTGAAATGAAGTGAGAGACTGAGAGAATAGAAGAATATTCAGGGAGGAGAGAATATAAGAATGACATAATGAGAGAATGTGAAATGAAGTGAGAGACTGAGAGAATAGAAGAATATTCAGCGAGGAGAGAATATAAGAATGACATAATGAGAGAATGTGAAATGAAGTGAGAGACTGAGAGAATAGAAGAATGAGAGAACAAGACAATAATATAAAGACAGAATGAGAAAATAAGATTACCATACGACACAAAATAGAGAACAACAAAATAAGGGAGAATAGCCCTATCTGGCCGGATGAATTGTTTTTTTTGGGGGACTCAGTGACATTTTCTCTCAGGCTTGGAAATGGAGAAAAAGTCAATCAAGTTTTGAATGAGACAACTATACCACCCTGGTTAATATCAACATAATATGCCCAACTCCCATACATGTAGGATACATGTGTACATGAATTGAATGGAAAACTCACCCATTACATTTCAGAATTTCTAGAATATATGCACATTAATCATTCTTTTATGTATGAGATTTCTAATGGTACACATGAGACTTCTAATGGTACACATGAGACTTCTACTAGCTACACAACAGTACACAAGAGACTTCTTTACAGCAAAGTAAAGATTCAGGCCTAAATACGGGAACAAATTTAAAACAATGAAAAATATTTTCATAACACTTACAATGCCCTGAAAGAAAGTAAATGGATCACAAATCTAAACGATACCCTTACTTGCTGATATCACAATGTGATACCCATGGGGTCAAATCCCTCAAATCAAACCTACACACTTGGAAGGTTGACTGGTCGCTTATCAGAGTTTACTGCTCAAATACATCAACATTCTTGTCAACAATAATTCATATCTTTCATTATATACACACGATTGTGAACACTAAATGATTTCTGAACTGAATCTTATTTAATGGGTCAAATTCCAGAAATATCAAAAAAATGTGTCATGAAATATATTGAATCGTCCTTCTCAAGGGAGAACAATACCAGCAGTGTTTCAGACATCAAATAGAGAAACAGAATATTAATGTTCATGACAACCTGCCAATACAAATGTGTCTTTTTTTCTCTCTCATACCCATTGTATTTCTTTCAACGTCAAAATCTGGCACAGAAATTGCATTTTTCTATTCATCCAATGATTTGATAATTCACTTAAAAGTGCAGACTGATTTTTATCAGATCTGTTGAAACATGGCTGCACACAGAGAAAAAGTGTTTTTATGTTCTCATGCTCTTATTGATCACTAGATGATCAATTAATTATAAAGTGTGTTATCCACAAAAAGCCTCTAAAATACTGTACTGTATAAAGTTTAACAACTTTGCAATACCCATAGAGAAAGGTCTCTGTTATGAGAACTATAATTTAGTTCTTTGAACATGTTGAAAAACTTACTTTTTTCTGGATCCTGAATAAATTTTAATATTTTGCTATTTTAAGACATTTATACCAGCGTAGTATCAAATATTTAAATACAGGGCCAGGAAATTCAGAAAAATGCCAATGGAAAAATGGTGCTTTAATTCTTCAGAAAAAATAGGTATAAAGCAATCCTCAAAATAATGAACATGACAATTTTATCTAACATAAATTCAATGACGCCCAATTTTGTGAAAAAACCCCTCAATTACTCATTCTAATAAATCTGATCACCCTCTAAAGTCGTTGAAATAAAGAAGAAATAATGGATTATATGCATGTTTTTGGACCATTTTATCAACTTTCTTTTCTAATAAATTTCATCATCCCTGATTGAATTATCAGGATATAAATTTTAAAATGCAGAAAAAATCCTATCCCTTTGAGATTACGTTAATAATTCAATCACCAATATAAGCTTATATATCAAAATGTTCTTATTAAACACGATATAGTGTGAGAACATACGATACCCTAGTTTTGAAATGAATTTTGAAGAAATTTCTCCTCAACACAAATTCGTCAACAAATTTATAGAAGAACTAAAACCAACAAATTGCAGAAACTTCGCCGATTTCAGTATGTGTAGTTCTACCATTTGATAGCCTGCAATGTTATAAGTCCTATCTTAGATAGCACCAGTCCAGCATTTAACATGGCCGATATAGAGTTCAGCCCCCCCACTTTCAAATGTGCTCCGATGCCCCTGGACAGTAGTTATCATTAGTACATGTAAAATGTCATTTTCTGTTATTTAATTACAAGGAGTTGAGAGGAACCTGTAGATGCACGTCCTGTGATTTAATTATTGGAGATATCATTTAATCAACTCAGTCAATGAAATTTCAATTCTGTGGAATAAAGTACACATGCTAGTGTATTGACAACAATTGGTGAATAAATACATGTACATGTACATTGTAGAACTGCAGATTATAATAGATTTACTCACATTGTACTGGGACTTGAACAACAAATTTCACTCAGTTATAGTCTCATCACCGATAAAGTTAATTTTTATTGTGCAGCTTAATTTGGTCACCACAGTGATATAAATCAACACATGTCAAACCAGATCAAAGTGTGAACTAAAGTTCAAACACCTATAATATCTAGTAATCCAATTTATCGCTTCCACGGGCGTCACATTTTCCATCTCCTTCTATGGGAAGGTTTATTATTGATTTACCCTATAGCTGTGTAGAATGTGATATTAATCAATGTAACTACAGGATATATAATCCCCCCATACCTATACATGGTACCTGATGTCATTGTAGTACTGTATTACTATTGACAGGCCTACCATTAACAACAACTTGATCCGACTTAATCTATATGGATCTCTTTTTTCCATAGAAGACTGGGAATTCAAACTGCATGTACATGTGGATTTCAGATTTGATGAATGCTAGATTTACTGGTACAACAACAATGTACGGTACATGTACTGGGTGTCCGGACACTTTGGCATGCTACATTTTGGCAACTTTATTTCACAGACCAAATTATGTTAAAAGTGATAGCAAACCCTCAGATAAAGTGAAGGTCAACAAGCTGAGTAGCTAGCAGGTCCCCCGCCAAAAAGCTTGTCTGGAAATATATATTTTGTGTGATGGTAAATTGTTGCTTGGAGTGGGGTGTTGTTGATGTGAAGGAGATATAATTGTGAAGGACAATGTTGCAAATTGTCTATGGAAGGAAGGGGACAGCGTGATTGAGAAAGATCATCCGGTGGCATAGTTGTGCCGAAAAATGAGTGACTTTCTTCAGAGATCCCAGCCATCCGCTAAGTTTGAAGTTAATCGGTTGAATTGTTCTTGAGAGATTGCGTTCACAAGATGGTTGGGATGGAAGGACGGTATGAGGGAAGGAAGGACGGATGGGTAGCTAGTGATGTAAAGTCACCCTCCATATTTGAAGTTGATCGGCTGAATTGTTCTCCAGATATCGCGTTCACAACATAGTTGGGATGGATGCAATCTAAGATGGCTGATAGTGGCCATCTTGGATAACGGAGTTTGGTGAAAAACAATTCCAGCCATCTTCTCAATGATTGTTGCTAAGAGTGTGGTGTTGATGTAAAGAAGATGTAATAAATTGAGATATGTCAGTGTCGAGTGCTATCGTTTAGGCAGCTAACGCAGTTTGGTGAAAAACAATTCCAGTCATCTTCTTATTGATGTGAAGTCACTCCCCAGATTTGAAGTCGATCGGTTGAATTGTTCTCGAGATATCGTGTTCATAACATTTTGGAGATGGATGGAATCTAAAATGGCTGACGGCGGCCATCTTGGTTAATGCAGTTTGGTGAAAAACAATCCCAGTCATCTTCTTATTGATGTGAAGTCACTCCCCAGATTTGAAGTCGATCGGTTGAATTGTTCTCGAGATATCGGGTTCATAACATTTTGGAGATGGATGGAATCTAAGATGGCTGACGGCGGCCATCTTGGTTAACGCAGTTTGGTGAAAACAATCCCAGCCATCTTCTCACTGATGTTAAGTCACCCCCCAAGTTTGAAGTCAATCGGTTGAACTGTTCTCGAGATATCGCGTTCACAACATTTTTGGGATGGTTGGAATCTAAGATGGCCGATGGCGGCCATCTTGGATAACGCAGTTTGGTGAAAAACAATCCCAGCCATCTTCTCACTGATGTCAAGTCACCCCCCAAGTTTGAAGTCAATCGGTTGAACTGTTCTCGAGATATCGCGTTCACAACATTTTTGGGATGGTTGGAATCTAAGATGGCCGATGGCGGCCATCTTGGATAACGCAGTTTGGTGAAAAACAATCCCAGCCATCTTCTCACTGATGTCAAGTCACCCCCCAAGTTTGAAGTCAATCGGTTGAACTGTTCTCGAGATATCGCGTTCACAACATTTTTGGGATGGTTGGAATCTAAGATGGCCGATGGCGGCCATCTTGGATAACGCAGTTTGTTGAAAAACAATCCCAGCCATCTTCTCACTGATGTCAAGTCACCCCCCAAGTTTGAAGTCAATCGGTTGAACTGTTTTCGAGATATCGCGTTCACAACATTTTTGGGATGGTTGGAATCTAAGATGGCCGACGGTGGCCATCTTGGATAACGCAGTTTGGTGAAAAACAATTCCAGCCATCCTCTCATTGATGTCAAGTCACCCCCCAAGAAGTTTGAAGTCAATCGGTTGAATTGTTCTCGAGATATCGCGTTCACAACATTTTTGGGATGGTTGGAATCTAAGATGGCCGATGGCAGCCATCTTGGATAACGCAGTTTGTTGAAAAACAATCCCAGCCATCCTCTCATTGATGTCAAGTCACCCCCCAAGTTTGAAGTTGATGAGTTGAATTGTTCTCGAGATATCGCGTTCACAACATGGTTGGGACGGACGGACGGAAGGACGCACGGCCAGACGGACGGACGGACGGACGGATGGACGGGTATGTTGCCAAAATGCTACGTGCCAAAATGCTGTACCCTCCACTTTCTTTGTAAAGCATATATGCTGGATGACCCAATCCCATTCGAGACTCGATCTCACACCCTTAGAGTTTGGCACCAAATCGCCAGTAGTAAATACAAGCACTAAACAACTCGGCCACCTCAGCTTGCACTAGTGGTAATTAGTACATTTGCAGTAATCTTCAGAATAAATTATTATTTAATTATATTTCAGTACAATTAAAGTATTAGTATATATTAATTAAGTTCAGAACTCCACTGATGAAACATGGCAATGTGACTAACGTCACAGGACCTACAAAGTAGGGTAGATATTAAGACATCGACACGGACTAAACTCTTGGACCCCCCAAGTTGAAATCCTGCCTATATTAAGATGGGCACAGGCCAAGTCACAATCACCAGAGTCACAATCACCAGCGATTGTCATCAAAATTCACTAGAAATTTTCATCAAAAGTAGGTCAGCTCAGAACTTGCTGGTAACAGTCCCCTAATGCACCTACATGCCAAATATCAAGGTTCTAATATGTCAACGGGTCTCCTTATTTTGCAGACGAAATGATTCGGATGGACTCACTCGCTCACTCATTACCGGACAATTTGCAAATGAGAGCCTACTTCGTAGGAATAATTGTAGCATGGAGAACAACTGACAACACTACATGTATTAGCACTACATGTATTTGATCATTTGAAGTCATTTTAGTGAGCAGACGGCAACATGAATACATGTAACTTGAAGGGAGATGAGAAACAGAAAGCTTGTCATTTGACCAGTGAGAATGATACTGACCAGCACATTAAGTGAATGGAGGAATTAGGGGTTAATTGTTCCAATACCTTATCAATAAGCTTTTATTGACCTATCTTAGAATCTATCAATGGACAAAGGTAATAAGAAGAAATATTGCTCAGGTGTTCGGGTGAAAAGTTCAACAGGTTTCTGAACAGGATGCCCTGCAGTTTATAGTGGTCACCATAGCAATACAATGTGTTAAAGTGATAGCAATGGCAACACTACCCTGTTTATCAGAGAACAGTGCAATATCTCAAAATATGTCTTTTTCTCAGCTAAAATATATAATAAATTTAACCAAAGTGAAAAAAGTGAAATATTCTAGAATTTGGAGCATGAGGTTCAAAGATCCTGAATCGGGGTTCTTCTACAAAAAAAAAAATCACTTCTTGGGGAATATTTCATTATTGATGTACCGTAATAATTGAATTCTCGCTGAAGTAAACCATCAGGAGGAGAGAGCTAGGGCAAGTTAGGTTAGTACACAGACTCTGTACCCAATCTGTTACTATATAAACATCTCTGACACAAGAAACATTCCAGTCAATGAAACAGATAAATATAACATCAGCATCTATGATTCACCCTCACAGCAATGTTAATGTAGACCTAGATCTGTTAGCTCAGGGTGGAGTTCTACTTTGTTAGAGTCTAATGTTACTGTGAAAGAAGCTCACCTTGAAGTGACAATTTAAAGACATCCTGTGGCATCCTATCAGGGGATTAACCTTAGCACTGCTCTCTCATTCTTTCAAGGAAAAATCTACCTCCATCTCCGCCCAATTTTAATGTAAAAACCTGTTTTCTGAGGCTGGCTATGTCGAAAATAGATAACTTGAATGTATGTGTGAAGAAGTCCTCCAGCTGAAAGCAGCTTGTATAGCAGATACTAAACCTCTGATTAGTTCATTGAATTTGATCACCCATATTAGTTTGGAGAAATTAACTCCTAAGATTTGAATAATCTTCTTACAAGACAAGCTAATAAATTTGATTATCCTTAACATTTTGGAACATGATCAGGTCAACTTCTGATCATGCAACCCAAGACCTTCATTCACCCATAAATTTGTGAAGAAATCACCACCAAAAGTTTTGGGTCAACTTCGATGATCATCCTTAACATTTCGAAGATAAATAACTCCTAAATTTTGGGTCAACTTCTACATGACAATATATGAGTAAAGTGTTAAGGAAATCACCCCCAAGTTTTTGGATCAACTTTTGAGCATCCCACCTAATACATGACGTGATCACCTCTTAAATTTAAGACCAGCCAACCTAATAGATTTGATTAACTTTGAAATTAACTTCTGATCAGCCATCCTAATTAAGAACATATTGCATTTTTGTGTGATTTTGGAGTAATTATGGGGCACAACATGAGCGTCGCCAGGATTTCTTGACAGGGGGGCATTTCCTATGCTTACTTATTAGGGAGCCCGGAATGTGCTGCACAACATGGGCAAATAACGTGCAGTTGAGCGCTGAGAGGGGGTCGTTCGCACCCAGCGACCCCCCACTAGCGACGCCCTTGCACAAGGTCTTTGGGTTTAAAAAATTTGATCAGACGGAGGCTTTAAATGTTGGAGAAATCATCCCAAAAGTTTTGAGTCCGCTTTTGATCAGCCAACCAAAATAAATTTGATCACCATATAATCATCTAATCAGCTAATCTAGTAAATCTGATCAGCTTTGAAATGTTGGAGAAATCTTCCCAAAAGTTTGAAATAAATTTGACCACCCTTGAAACCTCTGATCAGCCACCAAATACATTTGATCACCCTTGGAATTAACTTTTGATCAGCCACCTAATAAATGTGATCACCCTTAATTAAGGGTCACCCTTGGTGTTAGCTTTTGATCAGCAAACCAGATCAATCTGTTCACCCTTGAAATTAACTTCCGATCAACCACCGAACAAAATTTATCACCCTTGAAACCTCTGACCAGCCACCTAATAAATTTGCTCACCATTGAAATTAACTCTTAGCCCTCTCTGTACAATATCGGTACAATTGTACTGATAGAAATGTAGTTCAATGATTGTCTGTCATTGCTATACAAAACTGAAGGATTTCTAGACGAATATTTTCATCCTATTATATCTTGTTCGAATTGATTTATCGCCTTTGAAATTGTGTAGATGATGACAAATATATATATCTTCGCTTCAGTCATTTTCATGACAGTGTTGGCACCAGCTTGGAGCTGTTAAAAATGCCAGTACAGAGGGAGTTATATCAACCACCTTATATTTTCATCATATTATATCTTGTTCGAAAGCTTGATTTATCGCCTTTGAAATTGTGTAGACGATGACAAGTATATATATCTTCGCTTCAGTCGTGTTCATGACAGTATTGACACCAGCAGTTGAGACACCAGCACAGAGGGAGTTAATCAACCACCTGATAATCTGATCACACTTGGAATTAACTTTTGATCAGGCCACCTGATAAACTTGATCATCCTTGGAATTTGAAGAAATCACACCAATGTTTGTGTCAACAAATATATACCAAGTAATACTACAGTATATGTTCTTTGCAACATAATTTTGAAATGTGATGATCAAGCACCAGCATTCTAGATGTAGAGATGAGAAATTAATACATATATTTGCCACTACTACTGTTCAGGAGTACAGGATTTAATTATTAACGACTTGTATTTGGCTTAGTGACAGGTACATGTAACGGTGGTATTACAAATGCAATATGCAGGTTAGGCTGCATGTATAGTATATATTGATTTTCCACCAATTTTCTACTAAATATTGATTCTACCTTCCGGCACTAAACCCTCTCTTACAAGTCCCATCAATCTGTTGTTTACTTTGATGGTCCTTCCTACATGGTTGAATGAGCTCAAATTGCCTGAAGTAGTCAAGCCAAGATGACTACCATAGAACCTCTAACAATATAACCCAAGGCAGAGGGATAATGTAGGTAATATGTACTGAAACTACCGAGTGATCGGAACACTCGGTAAATGCTAATTGAATGTTACTGGAGTGGGTGCTTGATTGTTATTGGAGTGACTGACTGAATGTTATTGAGGAACTGATTGAATGTTGTTGGATAGGTTCACACAAATTTTGAGCAGTTGACTGAATGCTATTGCATGTCATTAGGGAGAGATTGGAGAGATAGAGTGATTGAATGTCATTAGACAGACTGCTTGAATGTTATTGGAGAAATGGATTGAATGTTATTACACTCAATGACTGGATGCTAAATATTGGGACTGAATAAAGTTAAAATGATTCTTAAACAGACCATTACAGTACATGTATGTAGTTCCTCCTACCCTTCTGTATGTCATTTCTCCTACACTACCCTTATGTATGTCATTTCTCCTACACTACCATTATGTATGCCATTTCTCCTACACTACCCTTATGTATGTCGTTTCTCCTACACTACCCTTATGTATGCCATTTCTCCTACAGTACCCTTATGTATGTCGTTTCTCTTACACCTCCATTATGTCGTTTCTCCTACACTACCCTTATGTATGTCGTTTCTCCTACATTACACTTATGTATGTCATTTCTCCTACACCACCATTGTGTATGTCGTTTCTCCAACACTACCGTTATTTATGTCGTTCTCCTGCACTACCCTTATGTATGTCGTTTCTCCAACACTACCCCTATGTATGTCATCTCTTCTACACTACCCTTATGTAGGTCATTTCTCCTACACTACTACCCTTATGTATGTCATTTCTCCTACACTACTACCCTTATGTATGTCATTTCTCCTACACTACCCTTATGTATGTCGTTTCTCCTACACTACCCTTATGTATGTCGTTTCCCCTACACTACTACCCTTATGTATGTCGTTTCTCCTACACTACCCTTATGTATGTCATTTCTCCTACACTACCATTATGTATGTCGTTTCCCCTACACTACCCTTATGTAGGTCATTCAAATGTATGTCATTTCTCATACACTACCGAACCCTTATGTATGTCGTTTCCCCTACACTACCCTTATGTAGGTCATTCAAATGTATGTCATTTCTCATACACTACCCTTATGTATGTCGTTTCTCCTACACTACCATTATCTATGTCGTTTCTCCTACACTACCCTTATGTATGTCGTTTCCCCTACACTAGCCTTATGTAGATCATTCAAATGTATGTCATTTCTCATACACTACCCTTATATTATATGTAATTAATCCTACATTTATCATGTTTATGGGAGTAACTAATAAAATCTGGGGTGTTAACAGGGTGACTGAATATTAGGGTGTATACTGTATGGGCTGCTGCAGCCATTATGATGCATATCAGTATAGAGAAACATGGACAATTAAATCCCGTCACAAATGCAGGATTATCACGCTAACTTACTGACTGATATATTTACATCATACCTACATATATGCATGTGTATGTACAATATGGATAAGGTTCTAATCACAGATAAACAAGCAGAGTTCCCCCTGGTGGGCACTGTCTGAAAGGGCACACAGCTTTCACTACTGAAATTATCTGAGCAAGTCTACATGTAGTAACCAATGAGATCATTGATCTGAGGGCTCCCAATTCTGTGTAAAACAATTCGGAATGGATTACTAACTATAAGCAAACAACACTTAAACCATATACAACTGCATGCGGGAAGTAATGTAACTACAACTGGCAACCGTCATAATGTATCTATTGTGCAACAGCTTGTCGATAAAAGTCTCCATATACCATACACAGAGTATATGCAATATATCTGAAGTCCACATGGTGATGACAAAATACAATGTATTTAAAAATCATGGAGTGAACAGATATTATTAGTTATTCAGGTTTTTCCCAGGGTGTATGGAAAGTTATGACCCTCCCTGAAACTCATACACCCTGAGGCGTCAGCCGAAGGGTGTATGAGTTTCAGGGAGGGTCATAACTTTTCATACACCCTGAGAAAAACCTGAATAACGAATTTATTATCCCTCAAGCGGCGAAGCCTTTTTATCTTATAGCAATAATATTGAAAAAGATTTATCATTTAGAACCAATGGTTCAACGGACAAATAAAGCGGGCAATTTCGATTACGAAACTGTCCGCATTTTGCTACTGCGATGCGAGAGACGCGCCACAACACATCAGTCCATTTCAATCTGTTTCGTTCGGAAAACAACTTTTATTTCTGGAACAAATGACACCTTTTGGTGAGTTATATGTCGGACACTTCAGTAAAAATGATGCACTATGACGTTATTCCATTAAATTTTGATGAGTGAGCGAAAGTTATGTTATTCCATACAAATTGAGATATGGTCAGCTGAACTTTCGAAGCGAGAGTGGCAGTTCCAATGCACCCGAGTTGGGTTTTTTTTATATACCCCGAGTAGCAAGACATCACTCGGGGTGTATGGGTTTATATGACCCGACCTTTTAACCAATCACAATCCAGATATTGAATACGAATTTGTTTGTGGGGTAATAATGCACTGTATCCAAGTTGTAATCTTAGTGTTAACAGACCAGTACACGTATACACATGAAAAGATTTATTTTTTTTTGTCATTTAGAAAGTGATCATAGAAATGATAATGAGAGCTGTGTCATTATGGGCATCAGAGGGGTACTGTATGTTCACTTTCAGGACTACCGGTCTGCTATCTCCTAATTTGTGGGAGGCTCATTGGCCAAATGGTTTAGATCACCGACATATATAGTGCTGGCGACTAGGTGCCTTACTCTGGAGGTCGATGGTTCGAATCCCGCGTGGCATGGGAATTTTCAGCACTTGAATCTGTGCTATACTAAGATATTGTAATCCCAAAATAACAAATATGCAGCATACACATATCACTATAATGAGACTTCAATTTCTTAGGACACTGAATATTAAACATTGCAATAGTATTCTGGCAACACATCTTTGTTGATACCAATTCATTTCCAACTTTTCTTAGGAGGGAAAAAATAAAGCCATTGTATCTACTACAGCTCCATGTTGTTCAGATGAACAGTCACAATCAATGCCCGACTGCATAGTGCCCATTCAATTGAGTCACAAATTTCATTTGACCACCACTACCAGCATTTATCAATGACTTGATTTTTCTAGCACATTGCAATCCACATGGTTTAGAGAAGAAGTTTACCTATGTAATGTTTCCTGAGTGTACAGAAGTTGTTGTCTTTGCTGATGTGCCATGGAGGATCCCAAATAATTCAGTTTGACAAGTTGTTTACAGCAGTGCCATTACTGACAAGATAAACACAATACTCCCATGGGGAACTTCATGACATTACTTCAAATACCCAGCGATGGACACAATACATGCACATGTAATCTGTTTGGAGTATTTTAAATGGTACCGTAACCAACTTCTAAGAGCTAAATTTCAACCCAGAATCGTCCATCATATAATGGTATATGTATGCATTGTGCCAGCTCAGTAGTTTGGTATGCATGAGGAGACAGGCAAGTTCAGCCATCAATATTCCGATCTGGTTCACAGCAATGGGTCATTAGCCCCCTAATTACACCATGACAGGCACACATAGAAGCTGATCAATGTATTGTGTGTCATGTTCTGTCAAAATAACAACACCCGAACAGTAAAGTCTTAAATAATTCGACCACAGGACGATCATTGGGATGGTCAAATTTATCAGAACGGGGGTGAGGGCGCGAATGGATGTTAAGAGGGTGATTAAATTATTAGAGGATCAGGGTTTACCAAAAGGGAGGGGAGGGGGAGATTTGGTTTAATGTCACTCAAGATTATTTCACTCATACGGTGACAGACAGGTTGGTTGGTGGAGGAAGTCAGATTACCTGGAGAGAACTTTCACACATGCACCAGCAGGACTCGAACCTGTGCCACTTCAGCATTGTGAGGATAGTGGTCACCAGTGAAGTGCCTTAGACTGCTCGGTCACCGAGGACCGTCTTCAAAAATGGGACGACCATTGGGGTGGTCAAATTGTTTAGAATGAACTTGCAATGCCAATGGTCTATTAAAGTGATCATAAACCCTCAAGCAAAGTTTCCATCAAATGAAAGACCATTGCGAACAGTGTCGGAAAAAATTTATTGTAATTTTTTACGATTTTATTACACAGAGTAAACTGCAAATAAAGCATGGTAGTCTATCATGGTCTGTTGCAATCATATCTAGGTCCAGTGACGTCACACTATATATATATACACTGCCTTAATGCATATACTTCAAACTTTGTATGCACTTTCCAATGCTTGATTCAGGCGTAAAGTGCGCATACTTTGAGTTTCAACACAGATTCATTGTTCTAATGTGCATGTTTCACCAAAATCGGGGAAATTAAATGCAAGATTCAAATTGACTTGACACTTACGAGTTACCAGCTCCCAGATTTTGGTGAAACATGCACATTAGAACAGTGAGTCTGTGTTGAAACTCAAAGTATGCACACTTTACGCCTGAATCAAGCATTGGAAAGTGCATACAAAGTTTTAAATATATGTATTAAGGCAGTGTGAGGTCACTGGACCTAAATATGATTGCAACAGACCATCATAGACTACATGTACCATGCTTTATTTGCAGTTTACTCTGTGTAATGAAATCGTAAAAATTACAATAAATATTTTTCAACACTGTTTCCAATGGTCTTTCATTTGATGGAAACTTTACTTGAGGGTTTACGATCACTTTAAGATTGTGTATTTATTTCTAGCCCAATCAGCATCTAAAGAGTTTACCATGGCATGAAGTCGAAGTGAAGACATTCTATTTTGGAATACTAGATGCTTTTACCCATTATAGGGGCCAGCGAACATCTAGAATTATGCACTCAACCAATAAATTCACATCGGAGAGATTCTGTGACTTTCTCAGTATGATGTGATGATGATGATGATAATGATGACATTATTAACTGCTGTCATCAGCAAGAACGGGTCAGATAGTTTGACGTTCACGTGATGTTATTAATTATTGTCCCAGAACTGTCTATTCATTTCAAGTGGAGCATAAGAACTCTTGAACATCAGTTCACAACATGAATTAGCAGCAGTTGCATCTATTCAATACAATGTACAAGGATTGCTAATTTTTGGCATAATTTTAAATTCCACCTGAAACAAGAATAGGTATAGAGCACCTACCTTTTGCCATACTGAGAGGTCTGCAATACTGGCCAACAAAAATGTCACTCATTTCACTGTACCCTACTGGTGGATATGGTACATGTAGTATATTTATACAGGCCAAGGGTATGATGTATGATACAGCATAAATCCCTGACTAATAATAATGATGTAAATGTCACAATATTGTTCCTAACATTAACCTTTAGCCTAACCCAGGGCTAGGATTTAGTGAGCACAATAGATCTATAATGAATATATAATGGATTATAGGCGACTATCGAAATTAATACAACAGAAACACTTCTTTCTTTTTCTGTAAAAATACTGCCACCATGTGCACATTTGCCAACAGTATAACGAGACAATGAATGTTCACAGTTTTTGACATGTATCGCCTAAATTTTTTCCGGAGTATATTTAATTGCAATGCATGTATAAAGAAAATAGGAGTTGATATCTTGGGAAAAAAGAGACTTTACATATCAGTTAATCTTTGTACATGTTCATCTTATAAAAAGTATGTAATTACTCAGGCAATGAGTATAAACAAAGTAGAGTACACCTTATGTACCGGTACCATACATGTTTTTCTATGGTACCATGCACATAGATATTTAGATTTCTACAGCCCAATCTGATTCTGCCAAAAAGCAATAACACCATACCTGTGATGAATTTAATACCTGTAGACATATCAATACAAAGTGCTGATGAAGTGGATCAAACGTCTATATAAACATCTACACAGGCAAACTTTCACCGTTCAGTACCGTTCAGTTCTGTACCAATTGGTACCGTTCAGTTTCCTGTTGGTAACCTCCAGGTAACTTGTTGGTACTGCACGGAAAGTTCAGGATTGGTACCATGAAGTCCTGACTGAACAGTACCGTGCAGTTACCAATCAGTCACCACTTGGTAGTATATGCCAGGTTCTTTCCAGTTACGTACCAGTAACTGATTGGTAACCAAGTCGTAGCCACAACGATCCCAACTTTGCAGTACCATGCAGTTCTGACTTGAAGGCTACCGATCAGTTACTGGTTGGTGACCAATAGATTATAGCATAAATGAAATGTGTGGTAACTGATTGGTGACCGGTTGGTACTGTTCAGTTACTGATTGGTGATCAACTTGACAACTGAAGAGTACCACGAGGGGACCTTTCCTACCAGTACCTACCAGTACCAAGAGGTACTGGCAGGTAAGCAGAAATTGGTTGGTAGCCGTTCAGTAACTGAGCTGTAACCAAGCTGTAACTGAGCTGGTACTGAAGTGTTGCTGCATTGTTACCAACAGGTACCAAGTGTGGAAAATTGGGATGGTAACATAGCGGTAACTGATTGGTAACTGCATGGTAGCCAATCAGTAGAAAATTCATAGGATCCAATGGGTGACCAATCAGTACCCGGTTGGTTACCGGTAGGTACTGATCAGTTGAAGACTGAACGGTACCGCAAGGGGACCTTTCCTACCAGTACCAATCAGTTCCCCACCAACCAGTAGCCAACCAGTTACTGAGTGGTATTGGTTGGTGACGGTTTGCCTGTGTACATGTGCTATCACAAGAGCTTCTACAGCTTTCAAGCGATGAACGAAATTAATTGGCTATTAGTCACTAAATAAAAGAGTGAATATGTATGTTCATATCCCATCCCAGCTTCCAAAAATGACTGTCGCTTCCAAAAATGACTGTCGCTTCCAAAAATGACTGCTCCGACAGGGAACTCCTTTCCTAACATGCCTGATATGCTCCAAAATCTTGACCAATTTGTATCTGAAAGGGTTCCTGAAAACACCCTATTTAAAATACCACAAATAACAGTAGAATCTGTTTACAACTACCGGACTTCCATAAACATAAAAAAGAGCACAGGTCCGGATTTAATTTCACCAAGATTTCTCAAGATAGCTGCAGGCATCATAGCTGAACCCTTAACTTATATCATCAACAAAAGTATAGAAGCAGGTGAATTTCCCCAAAAATGGAAGCTGGCAAAAGTAATTCCTGTGCATAAATCTGATGACCGTGAGCTAAAAGAAAACTATCGACCTATATCTATACTGTGTACACTGTCTAAGATAATTGAACGTCATGTCCATGATCACCTATACAACTACTTATCAAAATATAATCTTCTATGTAAAAATCAATCTGGTTTTCGAGCAAACCACTCCTGCCAAAGCGCAATGACAAAAATGGTGAAATCCTGGTTAACATCAATAGACCAAGGTAATATAGTTGGCTGCATAAAACTTGACTTTAAAAAAGCGTTTGACAGCATCAACCATGACATTGTTTTGGACAAACTTAAAATATACAAGCTTGATAATTCTGCTCTCAATTGGATGAAATCATATCTGGATAACCGACAACAATTTGTATGCATTGATAATGAGATGTCTGATCCTCTCCCTATCCAAGCAGGTGTTCCACAAGGGTCTATATTGGGACCTCTGCCATTCATCATATTTGTCAATGATCTCTTATTATCTGAACTGTCTAGCACAATAGATTTGTATGCTGATGATACTACTGTATATACTTTTTCCTCCAATGTTTATGAACTGGAAAGAATATTGAATAAGGATTTAGAGATTATAGAAACATGGTGTTACCACAACAAATTGTATATCAATACTGATAAGTCCTCTGCTATGCTCCTGGCTACATCATCCAAGATTTACAAGCTTCGCGAGACATTGCACATTACAATAGGTAATGCTGCACTAAAAAATGTGAAGGATGACAAAATTCTCGGTCTGAGGATTGACCAATCACTAAGCTGGCAACCACATGTGAACTCTCTCTGCAACAAAATTTCGACTAAGCTGGGAATACTATATAAACATAAAAACCTACTCAAAAAAGATGCAAAACTTCTTTACTACAATGCTTACATCCTTCCCCATATTGATTACTGTATTACACTATGGGGAAATTCAAATGCCTATCAAATTGACAGAATTAACAAATTACAAAAACGAGCAGCTAGAACTATACTCAACGCACACTATTTAACACCATCAGCAGAACTTTTTAAGGAACTCAACTGGATCAGTGTATTAGACAGGATATATTATCAAAAAGCTGTACTTATGTATAAAATTATCCACAATCTTTGTCCTCCTTATCTGAACAGTTTGTTCAAATATATTGGGGAGGTAACATCAAGGCATCTAAGATCAACAGAAAATAATGATCTGTTTGTTCCCAAGCCAAAATCAAATATGCTGACAAGAAGCTTGAGCTACACAGGAGCCAAAATATGGAATTCGCTGGACAATAAGCTAAGAGAGTTTCCCTCGGCTGGAGCCTTCAAACATCGACTGATAAAAATTCTTCAGGCAAAAAGCATAAGTTAGCTGGATGCCATGATGTTAGATATATTATTATGTGTTTGATGTATACTTTGAATTTGGTTGAACTGTTTTCATATATATATTTAATGTACATTGTTTGATTGTTTGTTAGAGGGCCTCTGGGAAGAACAGTTTACACAACTGACAGAGTAAATACTTGTATTTGTTACCCTCAGAAAATAAAGTAAATATATAATATAGAGCTTGTTTTAATCTGAACAGCTAAATATTGATTTGTCAAGATTCACAAAGTACAGGGAATTGTCATGTGAAAGTGACAAATCTGAGTAGCTAATCCCCCATGGGGAAGCCTAACTTAAATCGCAAATTGCTGTCACTATACACAAATTCTCTAGATACGACTCTCTTGTGAACTTGGCGTAAAGGTCCATATGAAGCATCTATGTGTAAAACTTTAGCTGAAATTTTTTGTCCAAATATTGCATTTAGTTAGGAGCATATATATCTTGTGTCATCACTTTTACATATTATTCACTTTTGTGACCTTTGAAAATAGGTCACAGGCAGTCCAAAGTGAACCAAGATACCCTTTATGAGGGGTATTATGTCAAAGATTAAGACCAGATCTACGTGTATGGTATTCACTCACAAACGACTGCTGTTCATATTTTCATCTCCGTGACATTTGATAATAAGGTCAGCAGATTGACCTTGAGGTTCTCATATGGCAATAGTACCCAAGATTGACACTCAATAGTCCTCAGTTTTCAACTGAATACGACCACTGTTCACATGTTGGCCTCTTGTTAGCTTTCAAACTTATTTATGGTCCATTCAGGTTGAACATTATCTAAAGGCCTTCCAATAAGGCAGCATTTTGTTGAAGTTCCAATCTTGACTTTAGCTTGCTTTGTTATTGGGATATTATGTGAACAAGCCAAAATGATTGCAATTCAAATTTTAACCTCGAGACAATTGAAAATAGGTCAAGGTCACAGAATCCGAAGTGAACTTGAACTAGAGATTTTCACAAGGAAGCATTTATTATTATTGTTCGCTAATGAAGATATCTATCATGGTAAAAAAATAACATTACTGCTATTCACATTTTGACCTCTGACCTTTGAAAATAGGTCAAGGTCAGACCTGGTGTGAATTTGGCCTGTTTGCAAAGGATCAAGTCTCTAGCTCTCATTGTTACTGAGACATTGCATTCACAAACAAATAGGACCAACTGTTATCCACATTTTGACCTGGAAATAGGTCAATGTCAGAGTGAACTTAAACAAGTTTATTCATTCTACATGTATTCGAATCCTGGATAATCATGTATACTGAAAAGAAATCAGCATTAGAAATGTTACATGTACTCCATATAACAACTATAATTTAATCATTACAAGTATGGTGAACATGGTAAATGTGAGATTAGTTGTTGCAGACAGATGTATTGAAAATATACATGTTAATTACTACACAATCTGATGCATCCAAAGTGATACTCAAGTTTTGAGATAGCGAAAACAGTGGAACTCTTCATATATGAAGTGACAAATAGCTGTGTCACATGATCTATGGTTAGGGCCAGACTGCCTAGGAAAGTGATAAATATACTTTCTCATTGTTCATAATTATGGAATTAGTATGCTCAATTAAATTTATAAATGAAGAGAAGTGCACACTGGTCCAAATCCAGTACATTTTTGCCACGGAAATGAAACCAGTAATACAGGATTACATGTACATGTATACATATATTTTGATAGCTCGGATTGACATTCTGGCCTTACCAAAACCTATGTGTATAGTGACTAAATTCATCTCCCCACACAGAAGAGTTCCAATTTCTTTGACACTGCACTGTAACCCAATACATCTGTGTTATATGTACACCTTCACCATTCAACCAATTGTACAAAATGGAAGATGCGCTGTAAATAATGAAATGATGGGCATTAGTTCTAGCCCTGAAACTCATGGCTCGAGCTTATAGCCCCTGATCACTCCTCATATGATACAGAATGCTCCAAATAAATCCAATTTGGCTTATTCTCTTATTGTCAGAGTTTTTAACCCACCTAAACTCTCGGCGTAACACCCTCTGCCTGTATGATGTTGAAAAATTCAGTATATAATACAGAAGACCAAATAAATTAGATACTCATTATTTGACAAGAGCTATGTCTTTAGTGACATCACAAGTCTGTTCGGCTGAGTAACGGACGATGCTGATTGACCGAAAGTAATGCACAAAAGCTGAGTGCCACGATTACAACACCAATGGAATCAGAGGATGTATCTGACAGTAGGAAGTATACAACCTAATGCCATGAGAATGATCTGGATTTAGCAAGGGTCAAAAAAGACAACCCATGTGGATTCCATCAACATGGCCCATCTATCTCTATGACACCCATCATGCCCATGGTACAATACTGGGTATCTGAAACCCACCTTCATGACATATTCCTCTTATGTTGTTGTATGAAGCGAATCGTTCTTCTGTTAACTGTATTTTTTTACAGGAGTGATCTTGGCAACAGAGAGGTCATTATGATGTACCGTAGTTCAAGCCATGGTTTTACATGTGGGCATGCAATTCTCTTCTTGAATGTATTCCAATAGACATGACAGGTATACATGTAATGGCATCAACACTGTCCATATCTGTGAAATACATGCAGCTTGTTCCACCAGACCACCTTGCTTTGTTATTGGGATATTATGTGAACAAGCCAAAATGATTGCAATTCAAATTTTAACCTCGAGACAATTGAAAATAGGTCAAGGTCACAGAATCCGAAGTGAACTTGAACTAGAGATTTTCACAAGGAAGCATTTATTATTATTGTTCGCTAATGAAGATATCTATCATGGTAAAAAAATAACATTACTGCTATTCACATTTTGACCTCTGACCTTTGAAAATAGGTCAAGGTCAGACCTGGTGTGAATTTGGCCTGTTTGCAAAGGATCAAGTCTCTAGCTCTCATTGTTACTGAGACATTGCATTCACAAACAAATAGGACCAACTGTTATCCACATTTTGACCTGGAAATAGGTCAATGTCAGAGTGAACTTAAACAAGTTTATTCATTCTACATGTATTCGAATCCTGGATAATCATGTATACTG
This sequence comes from Hanleya hanleyi, assembly GCA_036873755.1. NCBI lineage: Eukaryota > Metazoa > Mollusca > Polyplacophora > Lepidopleurida > Hanleyidae > Hanleya > Hanleya hanleyi. The sequence goes on along the minus strand of JAVTVY010031643.1, from coordinate 75,625 downwards.
AAAAGAAATCAGCATTAGAAATGTTACATGTACTCCATATAACAACTATAATTTAATCATTACAAGTATGGTGAACATGGTAAATGTGAGATTAGTTGTTGCAGACAGATGTATTGAAAATATACATGTTAATTACTACACAATCTGATGCATCCAAAGTGATACTCAAGTTTTGAGATAGCGAAAACAGTGGAACTCTTCATATATGAAGTGACAAATAGCTGTGTCACATGATCTATGGTTAGGGCCAGACTGCCTAGGAAAGTGATAAATATACTTTCTCATTGTTCATAATTATGGAATTAGTATGCTCAATTAAATTTATAAATGAAGAGAAGTGCACACTGGTCCAAATCCAGTACATTTTTGCCACGGAAATGAAACCAGTAATACAGGATTACATGTACATGTATACATATATTTTGATAGCTCGGATTGACATTCTGGCCTTACCAAAACCTATGTGTATAGTGACTAAATTCATCTCCCCACACAGAAGAGTTCCAATTTCTTTGACACTGCACTGTAACCCAATACATCTGTGTTATATGTACACCTTCACCATTCAACCAATTGTACAAAATGGAAGATGCGCTGTAAATAATGAAATGATGGGCATTAGTTCTAGCCCTGAAACTCATGGCTCGAGCTTATAGCCCCTGATCACTCCTCATATGATACAGAATGCTCCAAATAAATCCAATTTGGCTTATTCTCTTATTGTCAGAGTTTTTAACCCACCTAAACTCTCGGCGTAACACCCTCTGCCTGTATGATGTTGAAAAATTCAGTATATAATACAGAAGACCAAATAAATTAGATACTCATTATTTGACAAGAGCTATGTCTTTAGTGACATCACAAGTCTGTTCGGCTGAGTAACGGACGATGCTGATTGACCGAAAGTAATGCACAAAAGCTGAGTGCCACGATTACAACACCAATGGAATCAGAGGATGTATCTGACAGTAGGAAGTATACAACCTAATGCCATGAGAATGATCTGGATTTAGCAAGGGTCAAAAAAGACAACCCATGTGGATTCCATCAACATGGCCCATCTATCTCTATGACACCCATCATGCCCATGGTACAATACTGGGTATCTGAAACCCACCTTCATGACATATTCCTCTTATGTTGTTGTATGAAGCGAATCGTTCTTCTGTTAACTGTATTTTTTTACAGGAGTGATCTTGGCAACAGAGAGGTCATTATGATGTACCGTAGTTCAAGCCATGGTTTTACATGTGGGCATGCAATTCTCTTCTTGAATGTATTCCAATAGACATGACAGGTATACATGTAATGGCATCAACACTGTCCATATCTGTGAAATACATGCAGCTTGTTCCACCAGACCAGCTTAAGACAAAGCTAAATGTCCTTGTCCTTAACCTGCTTGAAGCAAATTGAGAGACTTATCTCATGTTATCCTATATAGACAAGGGGAGAAGGCCTGAAAGTACATTGTCCATGGGTGGTCACCAAAAGGAGTAAATCAGGAATTATATTCTCTAAATAAACAATTTGTGCTACAAGACATCCAATTTGGTCCAGGCAAAGCCATTTATTTCCTTGACACACACAATGATTAACCTGATTTGCCCACAGTTCAACAAGCTCATCCACCAGTGGTTTATTCACCAGAAACAATCTCTCCATTTTCTTCCCATGGACTGGCATAGTCAACACAAGTCTGCATGCAAATGATGTCCCATCACCTATATATCAGCCTTGGTTTGACACTAACCAAGCCATTCAATAGGAGAACATGGCGAGAACTGCTCAGGATCTCAGAAAAATAGGCTGGTGATGTCGTATTTCGATAAAATTAGGGTTGAACACAATAGATGAAGTGTTGATGTCCATTGAACGGTTTCGCAATGAATTGGTCATCTTGGAGCAAGGAAGTATATATTTTCAGACCTGAGCTGTAATGATGAGCAATAAACCCCGTTCTAAGACCCTACATGGGTTATCATAACATTTTGGGTTGTCATTCATTTAACCCTGCATCCCTATGCAGTTTCAGGTCACCGTAGGTTACCATTTTTCTATAAACAGCAACCTGCAACAGGTTTCTTGAGAGAATATTAGAGCACAGGACTGATTTTTCAGGGGAGATACATGTATAACAGATTGTTTACTCTTATCTGATGGCCACACATGAACACTGTTGTCAGGCCTCCTTCCGTTACAACCATATACGGGGACAGTTATGACTACAAGTACAAGCAGTCTTACATATACTTGTATTATGTGTGGATTAGTATTCAAGCAATGATATAAATCAGCCCAGCCATGAGAAATATTTGTTGAAAATTAACTTGTGAAAAAGAAAGAAAGAAAAGTTTTTGTTTGTTTAAAATATCAATACATTTATGAACCAAGTCCAAATCACGGATATTTAATGCCGAGAACTGCTGCACAATATCTGAATGTCAAAATAAATAATCAGTTTTCAAAATAAATTGTATTGGTCAGATTTTGTCAACAAATATTTCTATGGTTGGCCTTTTATATAACACCACATTATGTCACCGGCACCAATATCCCCCAAGGCAGCAGCATATGGGTTACCGCAGCTCCTGAAAGTACAAGCTGACTATATGTATTAACTGCACCCTCTCAAGCATGGTATTATGATAGCTGCTATATCAGTAGATATATGAGGATATACCTATGACTTCTTCATCACTTTGTCGAGTGTTCCATGAATTCTTAATACCATTAATTTTATCGACATCATCATCGTCATCTGCATCGTCGTCCGACTCATCATAATCTGGAGACGGAATATCGGGATAAATTTCGTCTGAAAAAAGGACAACATATACTGTACATATTTCATACACAAGATTATGAAATAATATACTGAAAACATTCACAGAGCAAAACTAGTCTGTTCCAATCCAGCATTACACAAGATGAGAGCATTGTGTCCATTCAGCATGTTCAGGTTCTGCATGGTTTTATAGTTCTCAGAGATATACATACAAATCAAGAAATACATGTCCTGGGACCAAGATCATCAACTGATGCACATTAACCAAGAGACCAAAATAGTTAATGTGTCACTTCAGACCAATTTTCTGAGAAAGTGACACCACAAACCGCAACTACATTGTAACCACATTGGTTTGGAAATAGCTTTGGTTCTAAATGTGCAGTACAACATAAATGTGGTTTTGAAGTGGTTGCAATGCGACACCTGCTGAGGGAAAAAGGTACAACACAATGAAGTGACTATATTTTCAACCTTGTAGTTTGTCAATGTGGCCCATGCTTTGGAAATTGGTCTTTAGACAGGGTTCCACTGATAGAACTTGGAACCATTGCCGTTAACTGGATCTTTTTAGGGCCAACATCGTATTACCAATACAGAGGTTCATCCAATCAGATGAACCATGGGTTTATTCTTCGGGAACTCACTCATTTCAGGTTGCTCAGCTGACAACATCCACATTGGCTATCAATATTTAAATGCAAAAGAATTCCGGGAAATGGCAAACCTCTGTGAACCATGAAAATTGTCAGATTTAGACCAGATTCAGTGAACCCTCTTGATAACAAACATATTTTTGTCCCTGTTAAAATTGTTGTTATAATGAATTTGCTGTTATAATGGCTATCATTAAAATGAGGGTTCACTGCATGGTTCTTGGGGATCATTTATCCAGGTAATATTTCTGGTTCTGGTTGAAAGTATGATGAAAGGGGGCATTTAAGTATAATGTACCCATGAGATGTTTTCTAAGAACATCTACCATTAAATGATATTAATGATACCAGTACAATATCTATAGAAATTTCAAGGTATGCAAGTATACAAGTTGGATCTGCAATTATGGCCATGTCAACAGTATACTGATACACGCACCACATCCCCACATATTATCATATGATCTGATATTCAGGTCCGTGCATGAATTGAAACCATGATAATACTGCAGCTTTTTTATCACACACTACCTACAACAACACCTTCAAGTAATAATATTTAAGGACATCAGAGCAATATTCACACCTAGCTCTCAGTATACACTCAATTCAATGGGATAGGACTGTTACAAGAAATTCTTTTTCGTCTTTTCAAATGTTTAACACAAGGTAAGCTATCAATTTTAAATACATGTATGCACTGGATATACACCTATAGGAGAATAGGCAAACACGCTTATCCCAGTCCATACACCCTCAATTAATCCTTTGAAAATATAGACCTATAAATAGGTAAAACTTCAGCAGGACTTTGATTCAAATGCATCCAATATTGAAACTGTAACTACATGTGGATGTAGGAGGAATGTACTGGTGCACTCCATCGCACAACGATGGCCACTAATATGTGAACCTGCCGTGAAGCCTGTTTCCCCCAATGTGCCATACACACGATCCCTCTGTACATGTATGCTTACATTTTAAAATTCAAAGGGTTCAATTACTTTCCAAGTTTGTAAATTGATGTCATAGTGTACAATTTTACAGAATGAATCCAAGGCAATGGGATGACATACAGTACATATATATATATATATACATACATGTAGGTGGGGAGGGTTTTCAAACTGACAATTTCTTTTTTTCAAATATTTTTTTTTGGCTTTGCAAATAAAGGTTGAGACATATTCAGGGAGATTTCTTATCAATTCAGCATCATTTTCAAGTGGAAACCTACCAAACTAGCCTGTATTTGGGGATTTCCAATATTTTCTATAATTTGCATTCGGACCCCACCCTGAAAAAAGTTTGCCACACCGAATAGAGGGTGTTCCCAAATTAGGGAGATCTACTGGCCAGGGGGGTGAGTGTTATGAAATGAACCAATCATAGTAAATACATGTACGTATCAGCTGACTTGCTTCATTCATTTACCACAGAAATCCTTCACACATACCAACTTTATAGGCAGAGATGGTATTGTGGCCCCTTGCTTCTAAAGCCGAAGTCCTTCATATTGTCTAGACACTCAATAAAGGCTTTAACATTTATTTCCTAATTGGTGACATTTGGAGTAAAGAGTACATCAAATGTCAAGGCGCATATGTCACATGATTAGCTGACTCAGATAAATCATGGAGTTCATTAAGTAGACTATAAAACAAGGTTTATTTCTGGCATGTTGTCATACCAGTTTACATGTCTTTTAACATGTTCCAAATTACGCTAATTAGAGAGCTATTAGCGACCACTTGAAAACTCTAAAATGGTTGTTAATAGGACTGGAAAACATGTCAGCATATAATTTTTTTGTTTTATGCCTTCACTTACATGCACAGGACATTGAAACTAATGGGCTTGTTTGCCTCTGGCATAATGTCCTCATTATGCAACTTTCCTCATTAATACTTTAATTAGATAAACTATAAATTACCAATATATATGTAAAATGGTTTGAAGTATTTGAAAAAATAGAACTGGATAACATGCACATGCATTTACAATGTGAAGTACGGTATGCATATCAAGACTTCATTAGATGCAATAATATGAGGGTGTCAGACAGGACAAACTAATTAGATCAGATCAGCATTACAAAGTCATATACTGTACATGTATAGGCCGATGAAAATGATTATTATTTTCTTGTTTCAATAATATTATTATGGAATTAATAAATGTATTGCTATAATGAACTAATATAGATGCTGACATGTACTATTTTGTCCAATCTGATATTAAATACCTCTGATCGGTGATTTATATTTTAAACATGAATACCGGTAATCTTAAGATCTAGACACTAATGACTTCTTTCTGGGGGCTTTTTGTGCTCATTAGGCTATAATAAACTACACAGATTACAGGGCAATTAAATAGTTCACCCCAAGGACTAGTGACTGTCTGGATTTGAAATAGCAATGCCAATAGCCCAGAAAGCCTCAGGGTTCACCCTCTATGTGCCCCCTGTTCTCAAAAACAAAACCCCTCGTGTGCCCTTCTGGAATAAAAGAGAACCACCCCTCAAGACGTACAGAAATCAGTATATCAGATCATCATATATCATATACACCTGTCTCTTTGGTTATCAAAGAAATAATGAAGGAAAAGAAAAACAGAACCATCCATCTTGTCAAAGATGAAGTGTTACATAAACAGGGAAAGGTTGAGAGGTAAACTAGACGGACAGCTGAAACGTACTAGCCGCCAATCAAAGTCATCTCCATAACAACCAGATAAACAGATACGGTACACAGGAAGGAATGTACATACCTGTAATTATTAATCGCCTTACTCCAGCCATGATTCGTGTTAAATTTGACCTTTGACCGTCAGCAAATGGAGGATGTCTGTAGTTCCAGGTTTGATCGTCAATGAACCAGGCAGTGTGCTATATGGATCTTATTGAGAACCTAATGTCAAATGGTTTCACCCTAAACTGAAGTTGTAATATTTGAGGTGAAGGAGCAATAGGATCTGGTAACTTTTAAACGAGAATGTTCACTTTAATCCAGGGTATAAACCTGGCACCATTAGCTACTCGACTCACTCAACTTTAACCTACTATATGTGGTATATGGAAACAACTTCTTCTGTGCAAGTTCCAAGTCAAATACCCCCTTTTCTGTCATGAACATAGAGTTGGCACCTACAGGTTCAGCTGCTGATACAACTCCCAATTAACACCATCAAGATTTCTGACTAACAAGCCACAAATATTAGCAAGTCTTTGATCAGCAAAGTAATTCTCCTGAATTCGCTCACGTTTGAGGACAACACAGATGACCAAATCGCTGATTTCTGAATGACACAGATAGTAGACTGTTAAACAAATATCACTTTTCCAGAACTCACTCAGGTTGTGGGAGAGCACAGACTTTCAAATCCTTGATTCGCAAAAAGACAAGATCTCATCTGAAGTAGTGATACAGGTTTTTTGGATAGAAGACTGTTTAGATGTGGTACCGTCCAAGATTGTCCAAGAAGCCAGTCTATTTGTCATGTAAATGTAGTGGACGACTGGATGGTTGAAGAATGCTAACAATCCAATATCCAGAATGTCATTTAGCAGTCCATATGTAGATATAATCACAGATGTCCATACATACACAGACTCCAAAAAACAATGATGAAGCCCTGTGATGATCACTCAATGAAGGGTCAATCAACAGTACATTGGTCCAGATGGTAGCCCTAACTCACCAGATATGGAAATATATACTAAAGCAGGAACAGAGCACATGTGCTCTCATCTAATGGAGATGAACAGACCAGACAGCTCTCAGATACTAGGTTGAATGACTGCAAATAGTTGGATTCTGGAGAATTAAAATCTGGACCACATGTCCATGGAGGTGCTTAATGCAAGGCTTTGGTCATTATTTCATTACACATTTCCTGGGCTGTGACATCACATTATCCTTCCTGGTATACAGCATGCCAGTCTTTCTTTGTCAAGAGCTGAACAAAATTAGTCCTCAGAACTGTCCCCCACGCGGGAAGTAAATATGAGTGGGTATTTGATTAATATCATATATACGTACATACATGTACAATTGTAAACCAAAGTTTGACGTTTTTGACCAGACATTTCCTCACTTGAAATATAAAAGAGGGAAGTGAAATGAGTAAAATTCCATTTATACCTAAGTACGTGTGAAAGGTTTTGCACAATGATAAATCGATGACAGAAGTTTGATCTATAATCAGGAACTGATGAAGAATGTCTTCCTGAAACAATTGGATACGTAACAAGGCGATTCTGTCCCAGAATTAGGGGAAATACAATGCAGCTCTGTCACAGTGACTCTGCCTGGTACATACACTGTATTAATTTAGACTGCTAATCACATGGCCAGTGTGGGTTGACCACAGCTTCCTTCCTATAAAACCACTCACTGGTATACACATTGTCCTAATATAGAGGCTTACCACAGACGGTCATATCCTCAGATGTGACCAAAATAGAATTTGTAAAATATTAAAAGTAAGTGAATTTCTATATTGAATGTCGACAGAGATCTCCGTCAGAACCTCATGATACCTGTATGAACAGTCCAACAGGCAAAACTGACCCTAGTCAATCTTTTAATTAAATCAGCAAATCAGCCTGATTGTGTCGAAGAGAAAATCGGGCCAATGAAGTATTTCACGAGTCAACACTTGAAACGTGTTCTTTTCTGAATTTTGCACCACTGGCAGTCTCATTTGACTACTTCAGGTCTCTAGTTCCTTCTCTATGAAAGTGAATAGATGTCACAACTTGGGAGATTGCTTCAACTCAGCAAGCCTAACATGTGTCACCGTTCTGTAAAATGAGGTTGTCTGGTCTATCACTTCTGTTTGCCTCTCTATCAATGTAGACTACAGTCTCTGTCACATATTCACACTGTAGTTTAGTAAATCCCAGGGATACAGGCTGTGTCAGATGGGGCCCAGTCTGATGGAAACCTGATTGATGTTGTAGTCTAGTAATTATACTCCCCAGTATGATTACACCCCCTGCCTGGTAGGATATGTTTATCACTCCATCTCCCTATAATACATCCACCATGAGCATGGCATCACGGCTAATATATATACTTGTTCCTGCAATGAAAAGTAATTGCACCACCAGGCAGCTGACACATGTAGTCTGTTGATAAGGTCAATGGTAGCTGTGATAGTTGGATGGATCCACCAACTACATGGTGTTAATGTTACTGTAGTGAATTCAGCTACTACTATAAACTCATCTGTAGTAAACTGAATTTCACAGCTGGTAGAATTTGATGAAGTCAGATATCAGGGTCCCAACTGGTCCAAATGTACTGCACTGGGTCTTCCTGTCTGTTCCTATGTTATTCACATATTACTATCAGGTAACTTAGGTGTTGGAATGTCAAGGAGAGCACATGAACAGCTCACTTTGGGTCCCCTCTGATGACATTATCACTGTGCCTGAATAAACTCCTACTGCTAGAAAAATATCTGGCCTATTGAAAACTGGGTGGGGAGACATTTAGCAACCTTGTGCCAGCTACTGTTAGACGGTGTATAGAGTTTTTATCAACAACACTATAGCGTGACACAGAGGTCCAGTCTGTTGGGAACTCGTGAAGGCCCCTGACATTGAAAATCAAAAAGATAAGTTTTGAAATGAATAAAAAAACATTGATTTAAATATGTACATGTACTTGTACTGGATGAGTAGGCTGACTGCACTCTTTTAAATGGGATTTAACCTATACCAAATGAACCATGATACAGTTGATATCTAACCAGAAAATCTACAATGTATTTTAAATGAATTAAATTTTTATAAGTATTAATATACTTGGCATAAATCAATTCGTATTGACAGTTTAACTTCCTTGCTTTTGAAAAATCTTGAAAAATGCAGGAAGTATGAGAGATCATTATAAATGTATATCAAATTCTTAACTATAATAATTCTTAAAGGTTATACCAAATGACTCTATACTACTTTGCATTAAAACATACCCGGTATTGTTCCAAACAACAAATTAGTATTTTTTTCTTGAATAATGTCGTCGAAGTGGGTTTTGGGACACGAATAGCACACATGTGGGAGAAAACGTATTGAAGCCATGATCTCCGGTGCATGACGTCACAACCTGATTACGATTGTGCCGTAAACGTCATAGTCTATGACGTCGGGCGTTGTTACGAAAGATTCGCCCAACTGTGGGAGTTCTATCGTGATGTCGCTGACATTTTGACGTCACAACAGGCATTTGACCGAGATCGTAATCAGGTTGTGACGTCACAGGTCAAGCGATCACAGCTTTCGCCGTTTTGAAAGGGGCGTGAAATTGTCGCACTTTACTGCTGCTATTTCCAACCTTGGGGAGTTTGAAAACATACAAAAATGTAAAACAAGTCTATATAATCACCTCTACAACAATTTAGCACAAAAAACTAGCAGATTTTTAGACCATTTTGTATAACCTTTAACTATGTTTCGTCATATAATGGTAAGAAAAACGCCTTTTTAAAAGGGGTTTACTCCTCAGTTGCCCTGAAATACAGCATGTATTCAGGAAGTACGGTAAGCGATCCAAATATTCGATCACCGGAAGTGATTTTTTAGTCCCAAAATCGATGCTTGATCGTAAAAATTGGATCGTACGCCCCTCTGCAATGACGAGAAAAATCGGCTCGATCGAAAACATTAGATCGCGGAAGTGAGAGAAAAGCACGATATATCCGATTATCTCCCCAAGTTCACAACGTAAAAATTGCCGCGATAATTAGTCATTGCATTGTACATTAAAAAGATAAATTTGTTTATAAGAAATCTGATTCACCCATAGCCCTACATAACGTAATACATTATTTTTTGGAAGAAAACGAGATGAACTATATATAATATTAAACTTCGACAAAGAAATTTCATCATACTGATTTGGTTTTATTAAAAGTCCGATGTGACAAAATATCATAAAGAATGATACATTAATCGGGTGAACAATTTGGTGAATTAAGCTCCTTAAAATGTTCGTAATTTGAAGAAATTTGATAGACGAATAAGGACTTCGTTATGATATCAAACCACACATTATTATATTACGTATTTGTGTATGACATTTATATAACAAATTTGATATATGGCATTCGACGGATGTTGATCGCGAATGTTAACCTATTTGTCAAACGTATACGCTAAACCCCTAGCGGACACCTATTGTCCTGTCTGACCTGCTCTGTGTATCCCACGTGGACCGTCTGCTCAGGAGGCCCAGAAAGGGGGAGAGCTCAAAGTCGGTTGCCGTTCTCGGGTATATCAAGTTGTAAGGTGTGTGCCCATTGCATCAGATTTCTTCACCGCTACTAATTTTTTTCGTATGGGAAAAGATCCAGATGGCTTTTTATGCACACCAAATGACCACCCGGGATTTTCCTGGCAGGCTGTAACTGAGCCATCTCGGAAAGCCTCTTAACAGATGTACATATAACGTTGATTTTATTGTCGTATTTTGATCAATAAAGTTCTGAATAATCATATGACTGATAAGAAATCTGGACTATATAGTCTACATTTCTCAAGCATTATTTGTTTGTGCATTAAAACATGAAGATCACAAACATATAGCATGTTTGAGAAAGATGCCGTATATTTATTATTATTATTTTCATCATTTCATTTCAGCCCACTTTATATGAAACAAACTTGAAATGATTGAGGTGTTCACATCGCAGGGCGTAATAGTATAACCCCTCAGAGCCCCTTGATTTCTAACTGAAACCGAAGCCTTGACAGTCTCTCCTTTGATATTTAAATTGTCAATGGCTACATTGTTTTGAGTCGGGACTCCTCTCATCATTCAGTGTAACAATCTGTGTTCACATTTACCTGGAGTTGTGTTTAGTTTATTTTTAGCATGTCCAGCTGTGAATTTCCTGTACAGCACATTTGTTTTAATAGTCTTGCCACGCTTCACAGCTTGTCCTCCAGAGAAAACGACATCAAATGGAAGAATCCAAAGTCAGGACAGGGGTGTGCGGGATGGTTAGGTTACCAGCAGAGGGAATTACACTGCAGTAATCCCTGTTAAATCAAGATAGAAGGGTCCAATAGTATAGGCTACAGAGGGAATCTGGACTGCATGAAATTCAGAGTGAACAGGCAAGTCCACATAAGAGTCACGTGCAGCATACAAGTTTCACCCAGACTAGAAATGACACTTATTCATATGCAAATGAGATCGTGTGTAACAACACAGAACTGACTGCCTGGGGAATACCTTGCCCCTTCTGAAGCGCTGTTCACCAGCAAGAGGCAATTGAAGGGGATTTCAAAATACGTTGCAGTATTATGGGTTTTTGTGTTAATTAATGTGTGGAGCCTGTTTGTCCCATATATAATTTTCACAACACCCTCATTCAAACTCGTTCTGTCTTGGCTTTGAAGGCTTTTATCGGAAGAAAAGGAATGGAATATCCTATGTAGCATTGTGATCGTTTCACGAGCGCTGAATTGAAGGATCGACAACAGCATTTTTATCGAACCAGTCGGATAGCCAGCGAAAATGACTTGAAACAAAAGAAGCCAACACACGTATTTTCTTATAGAAACAAAGATCAATTAACAGCTCTCTATTTTACAACATTCAACGATTTCAGATATTTTAACATAATATCTCCAGGTGGCGACAAAACACTGAAGCCGTGACGGGGATAAGTAGGCCCCTAACAGACAAACATTTCTATCATTATCCTTCCATATATCATCCGTTTATTAAACAAAATCGCAGACATCGGACACACCACTCTAGGTTTTACACGCTCCCTTAGTTAAAGAACAAATCGACAACCATTTAATTCCCGCAGTGAGCGGCTATTGGTCTCAGCATAATTTTTCACAATATTTGCAAGACCGTCACACGTTCGTTTCTTGAATTCGCAAAAAGAATATGTCTATCGTTTTTAATATAATAGAAATAATTTGACACTCGCGCAACTATTATGTTTTACATGTACACGAAGTTGTTTTTATTTACCATTCAGGAATATATGCTGTTTAGATTTGGTTAATAGGTCACATTAACAACTCCATTTTGCGTATGCGTCGATACTGCCGATCTCGCGCATAATGTTGCGTATCTGTTCATATTCATTCTAGCTATTGCCGACCGTGTGCGATCGAATTTAAGTTAGATCGTCCCATTTTAGAATTTGTGGGTGATTGTAAATCAGTTAGAATATCCGATCGTAAATCTCCCGAAAAAATGGGGTCGATCGTAAATCGAAAGATGATCGTATATATGGATCGCTTACCGTAAATTGATTAAGTTATCATATATGAGGGATCATAATAAGGCACAGTAGATTTCGTGGAATACCGGTGTGGAGGCTAAGAATGTCCGGTGGTTAAGAGTGTCCGACCCTTATCTTCTAACCCAGCTAGGACAATTTTCTCCACATTGGGGGCTTAAGAGTGTCCGGCCCCCTATCTTCTAACCCAGCTAGGACAATTTTCTCCACATTGGGGACAAGTGTCCATCCGCAGTTACATGTACAATAGTAAAGGATATGAAAAAAGACACTTATCACCAGGACATTCTTATCCAACACACCAGTACTAAAGATGGGTACACACTTTAGTTGAATGTACATGAATAGTTGTGTATACATTAATAGTTGAATGTACATGAATAGTTGAATGTACATGAATAGTTGTGTATACATGAATAGTTGTGTATACATGAATAGTTGTGTATACATGAATAGTTGTGTATACATGAATAGTTGTGTATACATGAATAGTTGTGTATACATGAATAGTTGTGTATACATTGTTGAGATAACATCATCATTCAAATAATTTATGATCTGCAACATAGAAATAAATATCATTATTATATTTATTAGAGTGTCTCCCTATATAAATTGTAATGAGATAAAACTACATATTCCCCGGTCAACAAAACTCCATATTCCACCCCCCATGGAATATACACTAAAGGGAGATAATTACAACAGAGGTCGCCCCAATAATCTGTCGCGCTGCAAACAGCCGATCACGGAGCAGTTCGTCGAGTTGATTTTAGCTGGAGAACACAGCAGAAATAAATGATCTCGACTCCCCCCATTTAATTGTAAGTAGAATCGTACCCAAGCACATTATTGGAGTAACTAACAAGCGGCATCGAACAACTATACGTGCGTTGCGAGATTTACACAATAGTAGTGAAGCAGCTCCGAATCAGTGGAATCTCGTGCATGAAAAATAATGTTGCTGGCGATTGCCCACTGAAAGCAATCAACTCAGAAGAATTGCGCTCTTCCAAAAAAAAACATAAAACATTATTTTGCTCGAGAGATAATAGATTAGCACAGAGTGAAGTTGATAAATATAATAATGAAATGATTGCCTTGTTGTGAGGGGGAATATGCAGTTTCGTTGCCCCTCGGCTGTGCATATTGCCCTCGCCTGCGGCTCGGGCAATATGCACACCCTCGGGGCAACAAAACTGCATATTCCCCTCAAAACAAGGCAATATTTTCATATTATTGTTATGTCATGTTCATACTGCATGCAGTGAAGTTTTTAAGACAGGATTTCATATTGTCTGTCTAAAAATATGATCTTGCCAGATTTTGCTTGTCCAGTACCTAATTTAATATTTCCCCTCTCTCCCATATTGAATTTCCCAAATCGTGCCTGTCCAAATTAAAACTTGCCAAATTAGAAATTAACAGGTGGGGGGGGGGGGGGATCTCTGACTACACATCGGAAATGAGTGGCTTTCTAGGAGAATTCTTATTATTTGAAAATACGAAGCTGCGCATCAGAAAACCCCTCGGCTCTGGGCGCCAGCCATTCATAATGTATTCAATTTGAACCAAGACTTCAGGAACATCAAGCAGTCAAGTGACAAATATACAGATTATGAAAAATTTTGTAATTAGAAATGGTCTCTAAGGTTTCCATCCAATCAGAGAAACCGGTATTCATTACTTAAGTCTCTTGATGCATCGATGATGTATAGCAAATTTTACATCGAGCATTTGAAAGTTATCAGAGATAGAGATCATTAATGATTTCGCATAAATTAAAGATGGTCACCCATCCTTCCCACCACTCAGGAGAACTGATGTAGTTATTCATTGCAAGTCTTCTAATACATGGATGCTGTATACCAAGTTTCATATAGAACACTGAAACGGTATCAAAGATATACATCATTAAAGATTTTGTATAAATTAAAGATGGCCACCAAGGTTTCCGCCCAACCAGAAACACCAGAACTGTCATTTATCGTAAGTCTATTGATGCATCGATGATGTATATCAAATTTTACATCGAGTACTTGAACGGTATCAGAGATAGAGATCATTAATGATTTTGCATAAATTAAAGATGGCCGCCCATCCTTCCTGCCACTCAGAGGAATTGATGTGGTTATACATTAAGGTCTCTTGATACATCGATGCTGTATACCAAGTTTCGTATAGAACACTTGAATGGTATCAAAGATATATATCATTAAAGATTTTGCATAAATTAAAGATGGCCGCCAAGGTTTCCACGGAATCAGGGAAACTGGTTTGGTCATTCCTTTGAAGTTTCTTGATGCATCGATGATCTATACTAAGTTTCACACTGAACAGTGAAATGGTACCTGAGATACACAAGATTAATGGTTTCGCATAAATTAAATATGGCCACCAAAGTTTCCAACCAATCAGGTCCAGATAGGGTTCTAGGTCATGAGCATATAGATGTGCAGTGCAAGTTTGGTGTGCCTAGGGTAAGTCGTTCTAAAGATATCTTGGTAACGAGAAAGCTGTGATGATTTCGCATAAATTAAAGATGGCCACCAAAGTTTCCAACCAATCAGGCCCAGATTCAATAGGGTTCTGGGGCACGAGCATATGGATGTGCAATGCAAGTTTGGTGTGCCTAGGGTAAGTCGTTCTAAAGATATCTTGGTAACGAGAAAGGTGTGACGGACAGACGGACGTACATGACGACGACAATACCCTTCGGCCAAATTTTGGCCGAGGGGTAAAAATGAGTTAAACTTTATGAATATGATCTGATGTATTTGAGCTAGACTTTTTCCAGGAATCCAGGAAAGATCTCATTTTTCAGATCCAGCATCATCCATTGATCCTTGACATCATTTTTACTGGGCTTCGAGATTAGCTAGAAATTTTAGGAGGGAAGTTGGGAAATTGACTCCATTCGCCCGCTCCCACACCATAAAAAAAAAAATTGTAGTAGTACACTGACCCCAGATACTTAGCCTGGCTTTACCAAATGATCAGTTACCAGTGGCATGGATGCTCGCACTCATGCACAGATCCTGTCATACTACTACTACATGTACCCAGGGGCAAGAATGCACACATAGCTCATACTGGTGCTTAATTCATACAACTACTCCATGGCATGGGCACACAGCTCTTTTTCGGGCCTGGAGATCAATTTTATCCAAACCCCTCTTTCGGTTCCATGTTCTGTGTTCCGTGCCAATCCACCATAAACAATTTAGCAGTGAATGTGGTAACATTCTCCTAAATGATTGTAAATATAATTTTATTTCCACTGATTTGTCTTCACGGTACCGTGAAATCCTAAGACCTGCTTTTATAGTACAGATCAAGTGCAAGTTAGTGTACTTGCCTCATATGTTGAGGTGAACAGATAATCACCTGTAAACTGATCTAGTCTCTGTTGTTACTGACAAAGAACTAATTCTGCACACTGCTATCAATGGGTGTATAAATTCACCAGATATAGACCTATAACTATATGAAGAGTAATATTCCCAGGAGTATACCATACCCCCAACTGCGACTAGTACACCACCTCATCATTATTTACCATTCACATTTTCTCAAGTAAACTACATGAATCATCGAGAAACAAATTATGCCAAGATTATAGGCTAGGTGTACTGCTTAGTGGATACATGTTGAAATTACTGGATTTCCACCTTTATATCAAAGTACTGCAGGGTACGAATTATAAAATGTTAAGGGCAGCCATTGCAAGGCCACTTTGGCCTTGCTGGCATCTAATTACCTAGAATTTGCAAAGGGGCACCAAGGCAAACAGGGAGGGCATACAAAGCCATTGGCATGTGCATGGCCTTGGGTGTATTTCGCCAATGGCTTTGTATGCCCTCCCTGTTTGCCTTGGTGCCCCTTTGCAAATTCTAGGTAATTAGATGCCAGCAAGGCCAAAGTGGCCTTGCAATGGCTGCCCTGAACATTTTATAATTCGTACCCTGGTACTGTACCCTCAATCTGTGAATCATGATAAATACATACAAGTTACTTGATAAATCACATGTATTTTACTTGACCCAAACATTCGATAGCCAATTAAACCAAAGTTTCGTCGGTCAGCTCTTTTTTTTCTATGATTGAAGCATAACAATTGAATTCGTTCTTGAATTTCATCAGATTCCAGCTTAAACAGACAATTACTGAAAGCCTTAAAACAGGGTTCTCACCCTTCTTGAAAAATATTTTTGCAGGACTAAACTTTTTTTCCAGGACTTTGAAGCACCTTTCAAGCATTACATAACAACATCATGTAGATAAATGAGGATGTGTATGGTTGACTTAATTTTCATGCTTTCAAACCCTATATACTTCACCGTCAAACATAAGCAGATTGTCATTTCTGGCAGTCAGTTTTATAGCGCACTCATGAAAGACAAGAACAAGTCTTACCTGGTGGGATGTATTCAGCACTTTGTCGTATATCTGCTAATCGTTGAAGAGATTTTTCACGGAGTATCTGTAAAACAAGAAATTTGAGTGTCAAAAGTACAACATGGACTAGCTAACAGTACATATTGTCTTTGGATTTCTGGCCTGGAATTTGGGAGAAGTACTTTTAATTATACATGTACTCTACAAATATTGAAAATGTTATGCAGATGAGAATGTTCCATGTCACTGAATTTTATTCCTACACAAAGTCACAACATTTAAATTGCACCTTTTCTGAATATCAAAATCCCAATATTGACTGTAAAATTTGTACATGTACATGTATAAGGAACATAAAGAACATTTTTAAGATAAGAGATTTGGAAAATCCCTGAACATTTTTAAGATAAGAGATTTGGAAAATCCCTGTGCCTGTGCCTCCACTTTTGAAAAATGTATAAGGAGCGTTGTGTTTATCCTGTGATTTATAGGCACAAGAACATGTTGACAAATGAGATAAATCTTTAGCTTTCTTCATACTTGAAGGAGATAAATATGTATCTATCAGACTGTGTATCTGTCTCCTCTATGTAACATGCTGATAACATCCTACTGGATTGATAAATACTGTCAAACTTAAACATACTTAGTTGTCATAAAAACCCCTCCCACAAAATATTTTCATGTACATGTAGGAAATCTTTTTGACGCATGGATATGGGTGGAGGGATAAGTGTGAAAAATCCGAGCACTAAGGATCATAAGACAGGCATCTGAGATATGCAATCAGAACTCATCCAATGTCCACCCATATTTATAACTATGTCAGATAGCATATGGAATATCACTTGAAAACTTACAAAAAATGTTCACTCCACCTATAAGCATGGGCGTCACCAGAATTTCTTGATAGGGGGTCGTTTCCTATGCCTACTTATTAGAGAGCCCATTACTCTGATGTCCAACATTGGAAAACAATTTGCACCCAACGAATAAGGCCATTCTGCTATTCTTCATTTATCATTGAGAATACAAAGCAATGTTTTTGTCATGCTGGAACACCTTTTCTCTAATGACCCCTATGAACCTAGACTTTTAAAATTCCACCATGTGGAAATTAATGTGGCAAACCTTTTTCAGCATCCCAATAACATCTGTGTACTTGAAAGTTTTTCTATAAAAAGTATGAAGAATGTCGGAAATCGCGAAAATATGACAAATGGGAATTTGTCTATAATACAGCATACACATGTACACGTACACATGTATGATCTACATTGACCTATTTCTGCGGGCCATATGTACAAATATTTTCCACAAATGATAAACATTTTTCTTGTTTTGTTTTTTTAAACAATATTGTCAGATTTTTCAGGTGATCTGGTTTATTTTGATTAAATAATCTTTTTAGGACAGAATGAATGAGCTACATGTAGCTGTCCTACAAAATTGATGGTAAATTCTATAACCTTATCCAGGAAGTATACATGTAGCTGCAAGTTTTGGCTCTATGATCCATTGATTGATAAACAGAAGATGACTAACATTCTGTGTGCTTATAGAATTGTGAATATTTTGGACACTTGAAGATTAAAGAACATGTACATAGGCATGCAACAATACTCTAAAATAGCCTGTAGTTAAGTCAAATGCTCATGACACATGAAATAATTATTGATCAGGACAAAATGAGCTATTTCTGACACCCAGCTATTCTGAACCCACCTCAGCTCCCATGACATGTCTGCTGAGTGTATTAACATGTAATTATTACCTTATTAGTGGACAGATTGAGTTCCCTAATATGGTCTTTTGAGCCAGATACATTGTACTTAATTATGTATTTTCCAGGGTGTAGAGGCTGAGTGCTGCATGTCTACTGATTGCAGAGCTTAATTTCAGCATTATGCAAGTAATGTTCAAGTGAAGGTAGTCAGGGACTCGATCAGCCCCCTCCACTCCATCCCCACACCTCTCAGGCCATGGCAAAGCCCAAATCGTTCAGACAGGCCAAATGAAAATAATACATATTTAAAATCAGAAAAGTCAGATCACCAGCCGACTTTCACTTGCACATTGCTGACATAATGCTGAAATTAAGGTTCACAATAAGTACTGAGTGGATGTGCAGCACTCTACATGCTTGATATATTTCAGGTCTAAATATTTCTGATGTGAAATGAAAATCTTTGGGCAAATTTCATCTGCAAACAGCAAATACATTGAAGACAAAGATATAACTTTTCGGGTATCCCACATAGTGAGTGAATAGGATTTAACGTCGTTTTCAACAATTTTTCAGTCATATCTTGACGGTGCCTACATGTGCCAGAATACGAGTGTCCACAGTTCCTATTATCCTGGACACTGATCAACCCAGCCAGTACAGCACCCGGTCACCCATCCAAGTATTGACCGAGCTCCACGTTGCTTAACTTCGGTGATCTGACGAGAACCGCTGTGCCCAACGTGATACGCCGTACCTGTTATCCCACATATCCACTATTTTGAATTCACTCTTTGTCCAGGGGGAGAATGGGGTATGCAAATAAGCCTTAACTCCAGCCCTCACAATTACCCATGGCATTCAACAACTGAGTCTGCCAGTGTAGGTGCTGAAGTAGAAACATAAATGTTTAACCTGGTCTAAAATATGGGTTATTTTAGTTTGAAAAGATTATTGCCAAATGCTGCGGTCAATTTCCCCAATTGTGAGGAATGCAGCTCTAAATTATTTCTCCATATGCATTATAGATATGAAATTACTATCTTACTTTAATGCTAAACAAGTGTCATGTAGCTAAGGAGAGGTCCACATGAAGCAATGCATAAATACATGTACATGAATGTGTCTTTCAACTGTTCTTCACCATGCCTCAAATGAAGGAATGTTGATGTGACAACCTGTCAATAGGTTACCACAAAAGGCTTGATGGTAACCCACCACTAAAATGGATTACCATGTCTGACATCATCTCCCAACAAAACAGGATAAAAGGACTGGGTAGTTGTGAAAATACACAACATGGCAGGCAATAGAAGTGAGTGTACATGTATGCATGGCAACATAGTTATCAGCTGAGACATATCCTTGTATTATAATGTGTGCAGTTGCAGGGTTCAAATTAAAAGTTGAGCATAACATCTTGACAAGTTTCATAAACCCAAGCTACATGTAACCCGAGAGATTTGACATTCTTACATCTGTGGGGACCTGACAACAGGTTGCCATTTTTTGCAACTGGTAACCTGCAGGCAACTTGTAAAACAGGTTACCAATTTTACAGCCCTGCTTCACTAATTTTAATCCCATTTTTTCTATAGTCAATTTTTTTCTTTCTTTTGCAGGCACCTTGCATGTCCATCACATGGCCTTGCAGTAACTATATAGTCTTAACACCATCTCCATCAGTCTTCAGGCCATACATGTCAATTATATTGTAGGTGCCTTCGCTTCCACTCCACCCAACACGCCATGCTACATGTATAGTGTACATGTATTGTGATACAATGCTGTGATGCCAGCAGGCAATTTGTCAACAAAGAAGAGCGATGTTCTCTAAATGGCAAACATAAAACTCACGATCTGTTCATACCAATTAGGATAATTGTTCTATAATGTCAACTCTGAATGGTACCATTGTCACTCACAAACAATAGCAGGCTGAACAAGTACAAATTAAGGGCACACCAGCAAAAGCGTTACAAGTGAGTTGAAATTTAACATCACACTCAGCAGTATTTCCTCTAAAAAGCAACTATGAGTTACAGATACAATTTCCAATATAAGTTTGCTATTTATTTATCATCATTTTCATATGTTAGTCACCTCTTATGACAAGCTGCCTGAGGAGCTGGGGTAATATTGTTTTCATACTAACTTAGGAACCCCACATAAGGTACAAGTAAATAAACGAATACCATTTTTTATTAAGCTCCTTGCCCTCCATTTCCACATTGCCAGTGCAGGCCGGACTTCTAGATACGAGTAATGTGTGCAGAGAAATGGGTGTTTTTTTCTTGGATGATCTCCTAATTTTCCCTTCAATCTATTATGTACTTTTTCTTAGAAAATTTATTGTACATAATTACTATTTTTATGACTAAAGTAATATTGCCTGGAATTAAAATCTTGGCAACCCTGGTATTGCTCACATACTGGATGATAACCTGATATAAAGTGGATGATAATCTGGATAGACACTGAGTGGATGATAACCTGGACACTGAGTGGATAACCGTGATATTGAGTGTATGATAACCTTGATATTGAGTGGATGATAATCCTGATATTGAGTGGATGATAACCCCGATATTGAGTGCATGATAACCCTGACATTGAGTGGATGATAACCCTGACATTGAGTGGATGATAACCCTGACATTGAGTGGATGATAACCCTGACATTGAGTGGATGATAACCCTGACATTGAGTGGATGATAACCCTGACATTGAGTGGATGATAACCCTGACATTGAGTGGATGATAACCCTGACATTGAGTGGATGATAACCCTGACATTGAGTGGATGATAACCCTGACATTGAGTGGATGATAATGACATTGAGTGATGATAACCCTGACATTGAGTGGATGATAACCCTGACATTGAGTGGATGATAACCCTGACATTGAGTGGATGATAACCCTGACATTGAGTGGATGATAACCCTGACATTGAGTGGATGATAACCCTGACATTGAGTGGATGATAACCCTGACATTGAGTGGATGATAACCCTGACATTGAGTGGATGATAATCCTGACATTGAGTGGATGATAACCCTGACATTGAGTGCATGATAACCATGATATTGAGTGTATGATAACCCTGATATTGAGTGCATGATAACCTTGATATTGAGTGGATGATAATCCTGACATTGAGTGAATGATAACCCTGACATTGAGTGGATGATAACCCTGACATTGAGTGGATGATAACCCTGACATTGAGTGGATGATGACCCTGATATTGCGACACTCTGATTGTATCCGGATGTTAACCCTGATATTGTATCCATGGTGATAACCCTGATATTGTCTGAATGTTAACTTAGTGTGTCAAACTACAGATAGTGACATTGGAGATGCATACCTTATGATCATCTGTTTCATGTGTGAGCTTCCCCACTTTACGCCCTTCGCACTGAAACGAGAAAAGAAACAAAAATCCCTTTTTATACGATTCACAGGAAATATTTGTGGCGAGTCTGTGTGCTTGTGAATGTATATATAATTCATTACAAAGACAGAACATCTAGATAGAAAGACGGAAATACAGTACAATTTGAACACTTACCTGGCAAACATGATAAGAGATATATGTTTCGGTCCTCCGATACAAATAAATATCCATTGTTATCTGAAAAACTGGGATGGATCGAGAGTAATTACACAGAAATCTCCCAATTACATACGTGAACTGTATGTGAATGAAGTCAAGTGTAAGCTTAAGTCCCGGTATAGGTTACGTAATTATATGTTGTCCCAAACCGTTTTAGGGCTACTACGGCTACATATAAATGTGTAGAGAATTCGTATTTTTGAATAACAAGAAAATTTCATCAAGTTAGTCGACCAACTTGCACATCACAAGTGTATGATCTTATCCGGAAATTTTCACTAAGAATTACAATGCTGTCTGTCCAAAACTTTTCTTATCATCTGACTAAAACTGCACCGAAATGAGGAAAAATCTCCCTAAATGATCATCCCAGTTTTAAAGACGTCACACTTCTTAACACATTATATTGCCTCGAGCAAATGTGTAATTAACTCTTCCAACAGGACTATTTCGGTTTTTAGTCATGGTCTCATTCAAGAACATTTTATTGACATGTACATGACAAATAATATATGGAAATTTCATGCATGTCCATTCTGATCATTGCACAGATTAGCTAAATATATCTATCCATTTTAACAGATCCATAAACATGGATGTATGTATTACAATCAGATCTATTATTATGATCATAATGGGATATTGTCTACAGATGAATGGCAAAAAAAAGCTAATATATTATACATGTCCCTGATATTATTCTAAATATTCAATACATTTAGATTATCCCTGCACATTTGCTATGCACATATTATATTGGTATAGTTGGTCAGTTGGTTGAAGTTTAACGTCGCACCTAACCTTATTGGTTACACGGCGACGATGACCCAAACAAACATACCCTAGCAAACCCTAACCCTAACAAAAACCTAACCAAAACTACAACAAATGTTGAAAATTAGACCAGACACAGTCACTGATCACAATGGATCGTCAGAGAGCCTAATTTGTTTGGCACTTTAATCTACCTCCTGTGCCAGAAAATGGTACAAACCATGCTGCCCTATTGATATACATATGCATTGCAAATAACATAAAACCAAGCTACATGTATAACACTGCTATGCAAATTTTATTTTATTCTCATTATTGCAATATATGTAAATAAAAACTTTTAAAAAAAACCCACTCATAAACATAATTAACAGGAAATAAAGTTTAAATCAACATATCTGTAATGTATATTTATTGCACTCATTATGTTTACATAAATGTATGTCATGTGTAAGTATTTACACAAAGTCTGAATATCACTTTTTTTCTTCATCTTCAAAATCTGGACTGGTAACATCATCATGAGGCACAAAAGTTGAATATCATTGCCCGAGTTCCTCTGATGGAGTCCTGGCCATCATCAGGATGCACCAGACATATGGGGATATTGTGGATTTTCTTAAAACAAAAACAAAAATATTTTAAATCCAAGAAATACTGATCAATTAATCAGTGAGAATAGACATTACACACTGCAATTCAGGATCAGCTGTTCTATCAACTTAGAATGCTACCACGTCACTGGGGTTTTTTTTAACATGTGGCTGAATGAGGTACATGTAACAAGTTTTTTCTTCAAATCTTTGCGGATACTTGAGATAAATCCTACAACTTGGTGAGTTGAAAAATAGTACAAGTCCTGTTCAGATTTATACTCTGAGTATCAAATTGGACGGACTATCTGGAAGATACCGTCTCCACAGTCCAGCCTCTGAAATTGTCAACTACTCAGTCTGGACAACCGTGTGCATGCACCCACCCATGCAAGCTGTGAACATACTGCCTCCAAGTTGGATTAAATATAAACAACTTCCACAAGACACATTTCACTGCACGGATCTTCTCGATTGACAGCTTGTGAATTTCGAGTTGACAAAATTTGATTGGTCACATGCATCCGCCCATCAGTTTACCAACTGCCACATGCACAAGCCAATCTGTTATCGGTTTCAGTCTTCTTCTGATGTCTGGATTGACTCAGTTCAGCAATCATAGGTCTACGATGGATTTGATATTCAGGTAATTTAGATTATACGACCATATGCACCCGATATTTCCATCATCAAATGAGATGATAACGTAATGAAACGAAACTTGTGGATCAGATCTCGAGGCCTGCGCAGCTTGGATACATGTACTTGTGTTACAATGTACAATATGTACAACAAAAGTCCATGAAGCCAGAATATCTACAATCTAGGTAAACCAAGATGGTAAATCAGGAGAATACCATCTAGACGTAACCCTATGAAAACTTTGTGCGAAATGTTCGCCGATATTCTGCGAGTTCCCATAATAAGCCAATCACGACCATTTCTGACCTTTCTCTGCGACACAATGATTGACGTTTACTTCACAGAGATCAACATCTTTGCGCGGCACAATATTTTGATATTTTCTACCCCCTAACAAAGCCAGATTTTCGGCGGTAGTAAACTCTTTGATCTTCGCGACACTGTCTGGAAATGATGCCATACTTGGATACTGTTTCCCAATAATGTTTATATATTAGTCCACGTGCTACCATGTGTAATTACTGTGGGCGTGATTTCAACAAGCTATCCACCTGATTGGCTAACAAATATAGTTTCAGATTCACATGGGATTTATATAGGGCTGAATTCAGATATAATATTCCGTGATATTATATCTGAGTTTACTGAGATTGGAATATCTACTACCCTAAGTTGCAAACCACATGCTGTGTGCATCATTGTAGTACATGTGTATATGCTCTGCAGACATGACTGTACTTGGAAGATCTGCATCGCATGGATTGCAGGAGAACCAGTCTTTACGATTGCTGAGCGCATTAAACATTGTTTCCACTAGTACGGCGACATCTGCGTGAGAATAGGTAGCACTACTGTCATCGGCAAAGAGGATAATGCTTAGAACATTGGTAGTTTTTAGTATGTCGTTGATATAAATCAAGAAAAGTATAGGATCAAGTATTGAGCCCTGGGGCACACCACAAGTGATCGGTTTAGATGTTGACAAAATGCCATTGAGAGATACACACTGAGATCTACAGGAAAGGTAACTCTGGAAACAGTCATGAATTGTTCCTCTGAGACCATAATAATTCTTTTTATATAGGAGAATTTCATGATTCACTATGTCGAAAGCTTTCGATAAATCAAGGAATGTTGTTATGCTAAATTTATTCGCTTTTTTTGCTTGAATTAACTGGTCATACAAGGATAGTGCCGCTAAACAAGTCAAGTGGTTTGCGCGGAAATCAAATTGGTTAGGACAGATTATATCATTGGTCTCTAAAAATGCAGTGATCCAATTGGCGACAAGTTTCTCCAGGATCTTGCTAAAACAGGGCAACACATAAATGAGTCTATAGTTCGTGATAGAATTTCTGTCTCCAGCTTTACAAACTGGTGTGACTTTAGCAATCTTTAAACTATCAGAAACAATTCCTGTTTGGAAAGACAAGTTCATGATGGAAAAACGTAGTGATTCCAGAAGCAAATTACTGATGTGGTAAAACTACCCGATGTAGTTTACGGTAACATGAAGAGGGGAAGCTGTGTTGTAAACGAAACAATCAATCAATGAAGGACTTTGCTTTTTCACTGAGATTTTGAAAGCAAAGAATGAAGACAAAACACAAGAACACAATGGTTTTGTTAAGGTCATGTAGGCCACTTGGGGCGTCAAATGCTGTGGCCATGTTCTTGGTGGAAACTGTAGGGCAAGTAGGCAAACTAAAGAGGCAATCGTTACGGTTACCACCGTTAAATTCAAAGCCTGAGCAAAACATGCCAGGGCATGCTCTATGAATAAACAAGATTATGTCTGCATTTTAATATGAAGTCAAGGCAGGTGATCAAATTTTGGCAATGGCTAATTTTACCAGGGAAGGCATGAAGCTTATTATCCACTGTTTGCAGGGTAAATATACCAGGAAATCTATGTCAGTCATGAACCTTGTCCAACAGATGTTCACAGGTGAATGGAATGGATTTGTGTGTCACATAAATAGAATGAGGTCAGCCAAGCATGACCTTAGTGACCTGATGATGATGTGGATAAGGTCAGTAGCCACATACACTACTACACTACTCCCTAGTATCGGATTTCACCACAGGAATGTTCCCCATTGTCCAGAGACTGTTCACACCTTCTGCGTCATACATATGGCTACCTGTGAGCCTTCCTGTGTCAGCACATAGAGCACAGAGGATAATGGGATTTAATACAACAAATACATCAACTCAGGTCAAATGACTGGAATAGCATACCAGTAAAAATCACCTACATTCTATATTGCGTCTACCAAATACACTTAACTTTAACGTCATATCGTCCAACACACTTTAGCATTTAGCAAGTATGCCCAACTGATTGTTATACAATTCACAGTGATGCAGAAAATGGATTAAGAGGGGGGGGGGGGAGATTTTTCTTCGTTAAAAAAGATTGAATCAATGTTTAAATTGTTGTTTTTTATTTATTTTTTATTTATTTGGAGACTGCTCATATATTGTGTACATATACTATCTATTTATTTCATTCCATACACCAGCTGCTCTGAATATATTATTTTGAAAGATGAAATTGACCAATTTACTGTCCATTTTTATTTATACAGAATAAGCAATATTCAAGTCCTAACTTTTCGAACAAAGCCTATTTGAAAAGAGACACAGTAGGTCTACCCCGTTTAATTTTAGGTTTGAATATCCTGTCACCCTTAGCTTGGTGGTAGCTTATCTGAAAGGATCTGAAATAGCAGTCAGAAATCTGACATGTCTGATCAAAATTTGACCTTGTCTGATCAAAAATTAATATGCTGTTTTATGTTAAAGCATAAAGTCTGATCAAATTCTGAGAAATGAATGAGCATTTTGAATGAACTTATTTCAGATCCTGCTGTTGATCCCCTAATTCTGTACACAGCTGTCAATCATTCATCAGTCTGGAGTAAGGGTACCAGAGTAAGACGGAGTTCTCTGAGACGTTAACCATTTATATCATCATGAGATTCATTCAGCATACATGTAATTACCTTCATGAAATAGTTCTGCCAAAAAATACACCAATAAAGACGCTATATGCAGTGTCATACCTTGCTAAATTGATCTAGCAGTGAAATTCCAGCACGTGTGAGGTAGATTGTATCGATTAGCTAAGGATCTATAGTATACATGTATCAAATATACATAGCATGGATTTAGTATGAAAACAAAGATATGGATAGACATGATATGTGTGTTTGGTGAAGTTTGGTGGTGGGGGGGGGGGGGGGGAGAGGGGGAGGGAGGTATCTTAGAATGTTGATTGCCACAATCATAAATTTAATTATGTGAGAAAATAGCTTTGTACAGCATTGTGTGATCGTTGGCCCATCTGGGTGATGTATCAATAAAGTTATTCTATTCTATTCCACCAGAACGATGTCCATCAAAGAACCATATTTCTGGATCTTCATTCAGCAACGATGGCACTTCTAGAAATGACCGAAGTGATCTAAATCATTGAGCTGCGTAAATGTATTTTTTTCTCAAAAATGATCATAAGCAATCATTTAAGTGGTCTAGCTTATTCAGAATAGCAACTCTATGCAACAATCCACTGCCATCAAAATCCTCAATGCGCAGAGCACCATGCCATTAGACTGGACCTGAAGTGGGATTTTTAAGATTTTGTCTGTAAACTGTTGCAGCGCTGTGCCCCGATGTTGTAGATAAGCTTACAGCATGAAGGAATAACATACAATAAACTCAACTGACCTTAAATAAAAATGCTCTACATGTATTGGTTCCATTTTTATTTTAAAATGACATATTTAGCCATGCAACTGCACATTAACTTTGGGCAGAACATCTTATCGCATTTAGAGGTTTTCTCTGTAAACTGTGGAAGCGCTGTGCCCCGATGTTGTAGATGTGGCGTGAAGGGGTAACATATAATAAACTCAACTGGTATACATGAATGCCCTAGTGGTTCCATTTTTATTACAAAACTGACATTTTTTGTTGTGTTTTTTTTTTGTGGGAGAACAATCTCTCAGAAATTATCCGTTGTCTGGTGGGAATGGTCATAGGAAGCTCGGACTTCCCATTCAAGTTCAAACTAAATTTGGGCAGAACAGCTTAATGCCGGTAAAGTTGGCATGCTCTGACGCTGAAGTACCGTACCAGTATAATGTATTGGTTTATCTGTTCTGGAAAATCAAACATCCTGGTAAATTAATGTATCTTGGTGAAATTCTTAGTCAAGTAACATGACTCTGATTTTATTATCAGAGTCATGCCGTACGATCCAAGGTTATTCACTGATGGAAATAAAACGTCACAAAATAGACCAGAAATTCACATCTACGCAACCCCAAGTCTCGTTGTCAAAATGTATTGTCCATCCGGGTTCGCGATACACCAAAACCAGCAGCCAGAAACACTTTACTTGCATTTCAAATGCAGCAGAGAAAATCCGAGCCAAGAAATGTAAACATCTCCACCATCTTGATACAAGGGTTTTTCCAAAAAAAAGGACGAGTTTACCCACAATCAATTTAGTTGAAATTCTGTCCTATTCAATTTTGGTAACGGTACTTTATAATGTGGAATTCAAGATTGGTGTGGATGAAAATATAAAGTTCTATGTATTTTGATCTAAAAATAAAATATAAAATTTCAGGGGTAATTTCAGACCATTCAATACGAGGGTAGGAATTTTTGTGAAAGCTTTTGCAGTCATTCGTTTTTGAGGAGTGTGAGTGTGATCACACTCCATCACACTCCTGAAAATTAGCTCAGGAGTGTGAACAATAGCACTCGCCAATTGTAAGCCTCCCTAAGTTGTAACCTGGAGGAGTGTGATATCACACTCCTTAAAATCATTTTTCAAACTTTAGGAGTGTGATTAACAGCACTCCAGCTATTTTCAAAAACGAAAGACTGCTTTTGTACAAATATGGTGGTATGTTTATATTCCTTGTCACTGGGATTTTTTCTGCTGTATTTGGAATGCAAGTAAGTGTTTCTGGTTGCTTTTATCAGTGTATCGCAAACCCGGATGGACCATACAGCATGACAGTGAGACTTGCAGATGTGTGGATGCGAAATTCTAGTCTATTTTCTGACATATTTTCGTCAGTGAATTGCCGCGGCCTTAGGTCAACAAGCTGAACCCTACTGACATTTAATTTTGTGATATTGATTATGTAGGGTTCAGCCGTTGAATCGAAATTTCCTATCGCAAAATTTTCGCCTCCCGACCTAGGTAACTGCGGGTGGATTGGCGCTCATAAAAATCAATAATATCTAACGCTTTGTGCTCGTTTGGATAGAATATGTATTTGCCTACTTCCCTGGCCATGTATTTTCTCTGTCCAGCTCCTTTCATTTCCATAAACGGCAAAAGAAAAAAATATCATCGCGGACGATCTTCCAAAAACGAAATCCGCCGCCATTTTGAAATGTCACTATGGTGGCACGAGACTAATTTGTAAATTTGGGATTGTAGACAGGAAGGTCGGAAACGGCTCATTCATAAGGCTGTCACATTATCTGCATTTAAATGTAAAATTGTAACTATCGATATCAAGCATAATGGAAGGCACATACTGAGAAAGGTAATTCATGAGATTTTTCATCTCCCTAAGTGACTGGGTCGACTGAGCGGATTCAGTTTTTCCGATTCTTGTAATCCTGAATTTAGAATAACCTCACGTGAGAGAATCAGGGTCATGCGAGAGTGTTCGAAAATGGCGGTGGATTTCGTGTTTGGAAGATCATCCGCGAGGATATTTTTTTCTTGTGTCGTTTATGGAAATAAAAGGAGCTGGACAGAGAAAATAAATGGCCAGGGAAGTAGGCAACTATGTATTCTATCCAAACGAGCACAAAGCGGTAGGTATTATCGATTTTTATGAGCGCAAATCCATCCGCAGTTATCTGGGTTCGGAGGCGAAAATTTTACGATAGGAAATTTCTATTCAACGGCTGAACCCTACATAATCAAATATCACAAAATTAACTGTCAGTAGGGTTCAGCTTGTTGAACTACTGCGGCCTTATCATACGGCATGACCCTGATAATAAAATCAGAGTCATGTTACTTGACTAGGAAATTCTCTGACAGGGTCATGCTACAGTCCAGTCCATTGCTGCGCTGTGTGGCCCATGTCAGCCAGGAAAATCGCTCGTAACTTCTATCTCATTCAATGTAGTCATTGTTGAATATGGAAAACATTAACCTGTAACCCGATCAAAAATTATTATGACAAAAGAGGAAAAGGGCACCTGTTGTGTATTTAATCTTTCTCACCTTTAGGTAATTAGACGGCACATAGCCAACTGAATTGTCTTTAACGGATCTAGCGCCCCACCAGTCATTGCTCAGTTTGTTACTGTCAAGCACCTCAAATCTGTCACCCTTTGTGAACGACAAAATGTTATTTTCCGAACTGTCATTTGTTCTCGGGGGATAGAAATCGCACACAGCTTTGTAGATTTCTCCCATCGCTGAATGCTCTCTTAAACAATCTCAGATTAACTTTCACTTTCATGTGGCTTCACTCGGTCATTTTCCTGTTATTTCGGCCTTTAGCCCCAGGTTAAGCACCAGAAGATGAGAGATAAACAGATGAACAAACAAACAGGAGCATCCCGCGACAGAATTGAAACAGGAAGTAAAATTTCCGAAAACGGAAGTGATTTTTTACCTCCTCGGAAGTGTGCGGAAATAAATTTGACGAAACGAACCTAAAACCATTATATTTATTAATATTTGTGGATATTCTTGAGTCGAATATTCTTGATCCGTAAATAATAACAGACAACTGAGCAAAATAAATAAAGAAATGACATTAGACACTCTCCAAGATTCGGCATGTTCCTCAAAAACGACCACCAGAAGGAGAATTTCGCTTCCTTAGCAATGTTTACGCGGGAATAAGAATGGTCGTCATGACTGACGCGGTGACGGAATATCGCGGCTGTCAATCAAGATAACAGGATGTACAGTTGTGTTGTGATATCTCTGCTGATCACACAGGTACGCCGGCACTTACGGGTAGGTAAACTCAACCAAATATGCCAATACGGCCGTAGTGAAGCTTGATGAAGACTCCGACAACATCATCAGCTGGTCGACTCAAGCAACCAAAATAGTATTCGGTCTTAATGTTTTATATACACGCTAAATCGACAAAGCTGATTAGGCGTAAAGCAGGTTAGGAACAACACGGCCGCAGCTCAAGTGGAATACAGTAACCCAAGTGAGCTATATTCACCCTTATTAATTGACTGTGTATGTTATTACCCGAATACAGTGTAAAACGGCCTGTCTATACGTCATGTCGAACCCGGCCTGTATTGGCCGAGTTGTATTGGCCGAGTTGAAAGCTGTATTGGCCGGGTTGAATGTTGTATTGGCCGAGGTGAACGAAATGTCAATTAATAAAAATATTATGAATCGATTGTTTTCGTATAGCCTTAGTATTGACCTGAGGGTCGCCGTATTGGCCCTCGGCCTGCGGCCTCGGGCCAATACGTCGACCCTCAGGTCAATACGAAGGCAATACGAAAACAATCGATTAATAACATATAATAGTCCACCTGTGAGCCTGTGCTTTGACGTAACAATTAATTTATCTGTATCATTATGAGTGTATCGTATTTGTCAACCACATCTGCTGTCAATCACTATATTGGAATAAACATTAGCATGTGTCCAGTACGAAAGCCGAGAGGGGACTTCTGACTTCTGACTTCCGACTTCCGACTTCTGACTTCCGACTTCTGACTTCCGACTTCCGACTTAGGATTTTTTTTCTTTTATAATGCATTACATCTTACACATGTAAATTATGAAGCATGGAATAACACAGTATCATTATTATGGCATATTCTACTTAAAAACCTGCTTGCATGTACTTATAATAATCAGATAATCATTGAAGTTTATCTTGAGCTATGTTCTGATTATTAAAATGCGATTTCTAATGTAAATAGAAATGCCCTATGTCAAAAGTTAAAGGCGCCTCATTTACATAATATAATTGCACAATTTGATACCTTACGAATAATCACATTTAATGCGCCCTTTCCACATTAATCGTTGGACAATGCTGTCTTGTCCCTGCAGTGGCGGCGAAAGGTGCACAGCACGTGGACCCCCGTGTGATCTCCGGTTCGTTCTCATGATCCCTCCCTTATGTTTATAACATGGAGCGGGTTTTTCATGTATTGATAACTGATGTAAATATGATAATATGAATGGATCAAATATCCCAATACAGGACTAATAATCTTACATTTATGATAATTTTGACAACTTCAGGTCGAAAATATACCAGTCATTATCCATTAAAATATATTCTGGGTTAACCCTATCTGGCCTGTGCTTTTTGGGATCTGTCCAGGGGGCGGGGGGCATTTCGCCCCCCCCCCCCAACACTCCGAAAATATTTTTAAAAAATGTGGTAAGGTAATGTAAAGCATTATCGAATAATATAGTATGATGATTTACGCATCAATGCGACAAGGAGATGTCATTATATTTATCGATTATTCAAATATTATTTACGATTTTCTGCTTTCCTAGGACACACAAAATAACTAAACCTAATTGTGTCAAGCCCAAGCCAAATCATATCATAAGATCGTACCATTACTTCCAAATATAATTAACAAATAATATAAATATTGTTTGTATCAAGGCATTTTAATTCTCTCCCCTCCCTTCTCCAAAACTCTTCATAATTTTGATCACTTAAAGGGAAACTTAAATGGAAAATTAAAACTTCTGTGGGGGAGATATTTTGTTGCCATATATTTCTGAAATTGCCCCCATTGTTCTCAATTTTTATTTTATTTTTTCATTTTTTTTGCTTGTAAATATTTCCCCTGGTTGATGAGAAACTTTCTGGAACTGGTAAAAATTTGATATGCAAATGAGGTATTGGTGAGTTAATTAGATAGACAAATAAGGATATTTAGGATTCTGATATCTTTGCAGTCCATGAACTTGTTTAAGGAGGTGTGTTAGTTGAAATGAATTTTTAATAAATATGAAACGCATAGACCTTTGTTACTCCATATTCTTTAATAAGATATCATAACCCGTGCAATTTCAAAATAAAGCCCTTTGTAACCTGTTGATATGAGAACCGTATTTCTATAAATGCTTAGAACTTTTTAGAACTAGTTTTCATGATGCTATAAATAAGCAATATTACAAATAATGAGATTAGACTTATAATAGATTTGTGACAATTCCAGTATAATCTAGCTCATTATCTTGAGTATTTCGTGACATCACCAAATATCATTTGCAATAAATTCCATCAATAGCAGATTTAAACTTCAAACGCAATGTCTCTGTAACCGTGGCCTAAAACTGGACCTAGAACATTGGGGTTCCCTTTTAACTCTTTCCCCCATATAAGCGGGTTTTGACGACTTGTGTAGATCCCCATGTAAGCGTGTTTTGACGAGTGTTCGCGTAACCCATGAAGACGGGTTTTGACGAGTGACTGGAGTTCCCATGTGGTGGATTATTCTTGCAATTTTTGGCGTTTACTTGAGTAAAACCTAATTAAAACTATACGTTTTCAGAAAGCCAAAATTTCAATAAATCTGACTATATGGACTGTTGGTATGTTTTATGGTAAGGGTAAAATGAAATCGGGAGAGAAACAGAAATAATCGATGAAAAATGCGCGATTTGACAACAAATTTGTTTCGTGTGCTCCAAGACAAACGTTCGAACAATAGTAAAATCTGCTTCCTAATTCTTTAATATTTCACGTAACGCGAGCATAAACTACCAAAGTATCTAACCTTGATGACTAGCTCGTCAAATCTGCCCATCTGAGTTTATTTTATGTATTTTCCCGGGACCTGCAGTCTTCGCGGTAAATATGTTCAGTCGCCATTCTTTCTGAATCGGCCTTTCGTCGACAGTGACCATAGCGACCGAGTCACCACGTGAGCTCTTCCTCCAATCACGCCGGGCCGCGCCCAACCTTGATCCAACCTTGGCCAATCAGTGAGCTGTGTTTCTTTCACCTTATGAATATTTATTACCGTCTGTATTCTCCGTCACGGAAGGTATATTGGATTAACACAGTTATTGTTCGTTCTACACCTTCCATCCTGTCAGTTCACTGCCAAATCCCGATCCTACGGAGAATTAGCTTTACGATGGTATACGGAAACATGCGAATGGTAGCCGGAAAGCAGGAAGAGAACGGTGCAAAGCGTGGCTAAAATGCGACAATTTCTTCACTTTTTTTCGTGATTTCCAACAGAAGTAAAGCAGACACAACACATTTTCTCACAAGATTACTTATTTTTAGAATAAATGTTGCTGATATTGGTATAAAACGTGAACAAATTACGTAGAATGGGTCTGTGGGAGACCATTGGTAAATATTTCTCCACATGACATGGGACATAAAACGGGATATTTTACATCGCTGGAGAGGTATGAAAATTGAAATGAGTCCATGGGTTGAAGACCTACGCCATTACACATCTATTATGAGCCAGAGAGAGAAAATTCCAGACAAGTCTATGAGGGAAAGAGTTAAATTGCCGATACTAGTAATCAGAAAGATCAAAGCACAAAGTCACAGACGGAAATATAGGTATTATTATCATGTATGTAAAGGTAAAGTTGCAAGGGGTGAATGGATGTACAAAATTCTGAAGGCGGAAGTCAGAAGTCGGAAGTCGGAAGTCGGAAGTCGGAAATCGGAAGTCAAAATCAAAATAATCAAGTTTTGGAGAAGGGAGGAGAGAGAACTAAAATGCCTTGATACAAACAATATTTATCTTATTTGTTAATTATATTTGGGAGTAATGGTACGATCTCGTGATATGATTTGGCTTGGGCTTGACAAAATTAGGTTTAGTTTTTTTGTGTCAGAAAATCGTAAATAATATTTGAATAATCGATGAATATAATGGCATCGCCTTGTCGCATTAAATTATCATACTATATTATTCGACCATGCTTTGGAAGTAATTGTGATCAGTTGAATAGAATTTAAAATATTTACGGAGGGGGGGGGGGGGCGAAATGCCCCCTTGGACAGATCCCAAAAAGCCCAGGCCAGATAGGGTTAACCCAGAATATATTTTAAGTGTTAATGACTGGTATATTTTCGACCTGAATTTGTCAAAATTATCATAAATGTAAGCTTATTAGTCCTGTATTGGGATATTTGATCCATGCATATTATCATATTTACATCAGTTATCAATACATGAAAAATCCGCTCCGTTTTATAAACAAAAGAGAGGGATCATGAGAACGAACCGGAGATCATGCGGTGATCCACGTGCTGTGCACCTGTCGCCGCCACTGAGACAAGACAGCATTATCCGACGATTAATGTGGAAAGGGCGCATTAAATGTGATTATTCGTAATGTATCAATTTGTGCAATTATATTATGTAATTGAGACGCCTTTGACTTGTAACATAGGGTATTTCGATTTACATTAGAAGTTATCGCATTTTAATAATCAGAACATAACTCAAGATAAAATTCAATGGTTATCTGATTATAATATTCCATAATAATGGTGTTGTGTTATTCCATGCTTCATAATTTAAGATGTAATGCATTATAAATGGAAAATATCCTAAGTCTGAAGTCGGAAGTCAGAAGTCGGAAGTCGGAAGTCCCTTCTCGGCTTTCGTAGTCCAGGCCTCAATTTAAGAAATGTTGATGGCAACCTGTTAACAGGTGTCTGGTTACAACAAAATGCTTGATGGTAACCTGTTACTAAAAACAGCATGCATGCCGCCGGCTCGATCTCCACAGACGGGATAAAAGGCTGAAAGGTAGCCACAACTGTTTCTATCAAATTGCATACAGAGTTCCATACTTGTTCCATACTTGTCGCCTCTGACTATTAACCGCAGGCATTATTGTCAATAATGCCTGCGGTTAATAGTCAGAGGCGACAAGTATGGAACTCCGTATGCTATAACCTAGCTGTACGGTATAATATTCAGTCTGATGCTCTTTACCGGTTATTTTCTGGAAGCGAATTCCTTCTCCTCCACACTTGTCATTTTTATTGAAGTTCCCAATGCTGGTGAATAGCTGTACACGAGCCGTTTTCACGGCGACTTCTCCCATAATACGGTAGATGCCATATTGTGTATACTTGGGTCATTACGCATGCACACTTGGACAGACCTGCACAACATGGCGTCTACTGTAATATGAGGGAGGTTGGGTCGCCGTGAAAACGACTCATGTACAGCCAATCATCAGAGTTGGAAACTTCAATCAAAACGATAAGCGTGGAGGAGAAGGAATTATCATCCACCTTCCTGTCCATAATTTATACGGTAGAGATTATTTATAGCACACGGATATCCATACTCATCGCCTGTGACTATCAACCACAGGCAGTATTTATAGGAACAGTTGTGGCTAGACATGCTAAATAAAAGGGTACTGGATAGGTTTGAAAATAAGCAGCTGTATACATTAATAGGCTTGAACCTTGTGAAAGTGGGTTATCAAAGTATACCTGTCCTTATAATGCATGATGGGGCCAAGTCAACCTTGCTGCCGCATAACAAACTTCCATGCATGTCATTGGTCAGTCACTGCCTTTTC
Source organism: Hanleya hanleyi (assembly GCA_036873755.1). Classification (NCBI taxonomy): domain Eukaryota; kingdom Metazoa; phylum Mollusca; class Polyplacophora; order Lepidopleurida; family Hanleyidae; genus Hanleya; species Hanleya hanleyi. Next base: position 38,556 of record JAVTVY010031643.1, on the reverse strand, counting down.
TGATGTAAACATCCGAGAAGGGCTGTCAGTGTTATGCATTGCATCATGGGTTGTTTTGGAGCAGCAAGGTTAACTTGGGCCAAACTGAGAAATGAATAAATTTAAAATTATGAATTTCATCCTTTTCCTAAACCCTCAATGGGTGCAGTGACATTACTCTTATGTACATATTTCTCTCTATCTCTCGTAACATAGAATAGCCTGTAATGAAGTTCCGGATATTCACCGGATATATAGTTTTAGCTTGCTCACATATCTCACTAACGTGATCAATGCAAATTTACATCATTGTCAGTAATGGAAGTTAATATATCGTCCAGCTCATTAATGCGTTGTCGCACAACTCTGCAGTTTTGAAACTGTCACATGCTGAGGTCCAATTTAATTTCAACTTGGAGAAAATCTGTAAGGCCTATTAAAAATAATTCTGTGTTTCTGGTAACGGCTTAAAAAAAATCCAGGTAGGTAGGTAGGGTTTTTTTTTTTTTTTTGCTTTTTTTTTTTTTTTTGCTTTTTTCTTTTCTTTGCCCAATCAAAATATTTCAAAGATGTACTGAATATCCATCATACTTATTCAATATACTAACCAAACTTTTGTAAAAATAAATGCCTTAAATAAAAAAAAAATGGCTTTGTTATTTTGGGGATTGTGTGTGATATACAGAATGGATCGGAATGGAGTATCACAGCTCACATCAACTGAATCCAGGTTCACCAGACATTCGTCAGACAGAACTGCAGTTAGTGATACGGAATTGGAATTGGTAGTCGTTGATTTAGAGAATTTATCGCAGTTTGTATTAGAGGTTCCAGTTTAAGTTTGTTGCTACTCCACCTCGAAGCCTACATATTTTCTTTTCAATCGCAAACATTTAACAGTTTTTTTTATAACTTCATGAAATCTGGATAACATCTCTAGATATTAGAATACTTATATCAGAGTCGACACGCTGGAATAAACATGCAGGTCTTGAATCTACTCAATTGTGGATGGACAGCTGCTGAAGAATAGATATCAGACTTTACACTTCAGTATTTCTTCTCTATATGGACAAAGGAGTTAGACAAAGCAACACACTTTCAGATGGACATCAGACTTTATATGCATTTGTGCTATTAAACAAATAACTTATAGCAAAATCGACGATGTTGTCAGCGTAAATAAAATTTATTTGAAGAGACTACAGTATTTTGGTAGAATTGCGGTCGAAAATGGCGAATTATGAGGAATTACAGCGGAAAATCTTAGTTTTTCAGCTGGCTTTCTCCCTGGGTTTTTCCGACGTTTCGTCTCATTGGAAAGGGAATTCCTTGTAGTTTCTGATTGAACGCTTGATTTCGAACGATAACATCGAGAAACTGCAAGGGGTGTTTTCCCGTTTCTCTAGTAACGCTAACAACCGACCCGATATCGGTTACCTTGATTGGACAAGCGTGATAACGTGACCTACATCGAAGTGCTCATTGGCCAGAGCCCTTTAACTGAGTCGAGCTGATCTGAGGGAGACGCCATTTTTACCTCATCGCGACGAAATTACGTGGCCCAGAAACAGAAATTTGAAATTAAAGTTTGTTTAGCGGATTTCATCGAAACCCGCACTTTGAAAATATAAACTGAGCTTCTGTACTTCAACTATACCAAAGAATCATATATTTTGAAGGGGTTTTCTGTGAGTATTTTATATTTTCTGGGCGGCTTCTCGACAACGTTTTATGGAAATCTTCGTTGGCGTTTTTATATTTTTCCTTTTTATTTCTTCCTCCCGACTTCGTTATTCTGAGACAGAATATCAAGTTTACATCCAGGAAATCAAGTCGGGCTTAGCTAACAATAAATGTATGGTTTTTATCAAGTTTCATGCGTGGTAAATTTGAAAAAAGCGATTTCAGAATGGTACATCGCTGTACTCGCATTGACAGAAGCAAAGGCAAGCCGGTATTGCGGCTCGTCGCATATTTCGTATAGAAAGACGAGAGCCATTTGAACGGCTCGCCGCAGCGTAACAGTAAACTTATCTACGGCGAATAGTGGTGGAATTTACATTTCTCTGCAGACACGGATAAAATTGTCCCGGTCATTTTGGGATATCCGCTCCGCAGAGTGCAATATTCTCCGTTGCAGAGGTACATTATAGTCGCTAACGTTGCTCTGAATACATATTATGTCTAGAACATCACTGTACGGAGAGCGGGAAGTGCGAAACTGCGCTTCGGTAAGTTACGTCCCCTTGAAGCAAGCGAAGGGTTCACAAAATAAAATGTTGAGAGCAAGATTTTGGTGAAAATCACCGAGGTCGGTCGGTGTTTTTGCATTGGAACATGTGCGGACCTTACTACAATCCGTAGAGGTTTTACTGGACAAGGGCGCCGTTCGCGAGTTACCCATGGAAGAAGAAAGTGCGGGGTTTTACGGTCCTGTCTTCCTCGTTCCAAAAAAGGGAACGGACCAACTCCGCATGATAATCGACCGATGGCGAATCAGCGACACACTAGCACCACCTCTACGTTTCAAGATGACATCGGTTCCACCACTACGATCCCGCCTACAACCGGGAGACTGGATAGCCTCCACCTTCAGGACGCCTATCTTCATGTTCCCATACATCAGCATTATCGTCGATATCTCCACTTCATCATCGCCGGGAGATGGTTTGAGTGGCAGGTTCTACCGTTCGGTATCTCGATCACCAATCATGGCGTTCTTTCATCTGAGGGGAATAAGCATAGAGGCTTATATCGAAGACATCCTCATCTGGGGGTCAGAGATGTCGGTACTCAGGTCTCAGATACTGTTCGTATCCAGGTCCTCAAATATCTGGGGTTTATACCACATCCAACGAAGTCGGAGCTGGAACCCTCTCAGACGCGGCAGTACATCGGAGCAGTCTTCGATACACAGAAACAAATCGTCCTGCGGCCGGAGGACCATTGGACAAGAATTCAACTTATTATCCAAAAATTCTTATCCTCTCAGTCACAGCCATTACGTCTCTGGCAGGGCCTATTTGGATTAACATCCGCCCAGGACCTAACACAGTACGGACGACTCCAGCTACGGCCACTACAGTTTTACCTGCAACCGTACCTGTGAGCATCATCCATCAATCCTCCGGTCCGGGTCCTGGAACATCTTCATCATTTCCTGAGATGGTGGCAGTCCAGGGAAAATGTAATGTCCAGGATTCCGCTCCGATGGCCTCAGGCGGAGATGAATCACTTTTTCCGATGCATCACTGACGGGCTGGAGAGCTCACCTCTGAGATCTGCAACTATCCGGCAGATAGTCTCCACAACAGAGGACGCAGCACATCAACGTGCTGGAGATGTCTGCAGTCAACATGGCAGTTGTCCACTGGAACTCTCAGCTATCCAGTAAGTCACTTCTGGCTGCCACAGACAACACAACAGTAGTGAGTTACATTTCACTGAACAAGGTGTTGCAGATGGAGTGGCATCTCCATACAGAAGCATTCCGTCAACTGGCATCAATCTGGGAACAGCCATTAGTGGATCTATTTGTAATGAGAGACAATGCCCAGTTACCGACCTTTGTCAGCCCGATTCTCGACCCACAAGCTTGGGCGGTCGACGCAATGTCAATCAGCTGGGACAACCTGCCTGCTTATGCATTCTCGCCGATAGCGCTTATACATGAGGTATTGACCAAGATCACGGAGCACAGCTGCCTTCTCCTGCTAGTAGTAGTGTGGTGGTTGCACTGCCCGTGGTTCCTGTCATTAGCACGACTTCTAACCGACATGCCTCGTCAATTGCCTCCGTGACCCAGGTTACAACATCAATGACACGGGATCCTGCACCATGACCCGCAGTTGCTCAACCTTCACATCTGCAGACTATCAGGGATTCCCTCACAGACCAAGGCTTTTCAGGACCTGCTGCTTCCAGCTTCACGCATTGGAATGCAGCTTCCTGACATGGGACGGCAGATTGGTCAACGATATCTTTCTGTCCGATCCCAGAGTTCATCGCCAAGAACGAGTCCACACGTCCCAGAGACTGCACCAGATTCCAGCACTGACAGACTTCATGGGCCCGCTGGAAGAGGATAGACTGTTATGTCCGGTCAGAGCCCTGCATCACTATTTACAAAGAACAGATCTGACAAGAGGCTCTAGACGTCTCCTTTTCTTATCATTGCAACCAGGCGCATCGGCTGAAATCACCAAGAACACGATCGATGCCTGGTTGAAGAAGACGATATACTGAACTTACCAATTAGCCATCGATGCTTCTCCTCTTTTGACAAAGGCATCGTCTCACGAGATTAGAGCCATCGCGACGTCCTGGCCACGCTGGAAAAACTTATCGTTGAACGATATTGTCAACGATTGCGCTTGGATAGTGAATTCAACCTTCGCTGACTTCTATCTAAGAGACATGTCTGTACAAACAGATAGGGCTACTACGTTGGGCCCAATAGTTGCGACCCAGCGCATAGTCCACTAGTTCTATCAAAAGAAGAGAGGGGGCGCCGTTTCAAGCAAGCAAGATCCCGACACTTCGGGAAGCATGCACAAGCATACCATACCGGAGACGAAGGGACTTCAAGGCATCACGATGGCATCTGATTATCTGCCGATAAGTAAACGGAGATTTGGTCGGCACAATACTCCACCTTTTACCGTATTACTTGTAATTCCTTGAGCTCCCTACGCCTCGTACGACATGGGAAGTATCAGGATATTACTGGGCATACCAGATCTAGAAAATCAGAACAAAGGCGTGCTTCGCACAATCCAACATCGAAACTGCAAGACCGGCTCCCCAACCTCCTCTGTTGGAAGTCCATAGCAGGTGAAGATTTGAGCAATAAATATGAAACATTTAAAAACAATGTTGGTATTTATTTTCAAATCAAACCTTCAATCAATCTTAATTTGCAGTCATTCGTTTTTGAGGCGCGCGATCGCTCGCGCGCACCATCGCTCGCCTAATTTCATTTCAAGGCGCGCGATTGATCGCGCACCTAGAGAAGTCCTGCTTCCCAAAACCCAATGCGTATTTTTTTGAAAATATAAGTCGATAATTCATCACGCATTCACGAAACGAAAATAGGACCTCTTCTGTGTTCGGCGGTACATTCCTTGACTATTTGGGGAAATACAAAATCGTAATTCTAGCAGCGAAGTCGGAGAGTCCGATCGTCCCTTTGATGTGATGTTTGAAGTAGATGTTGAATATATCGCCAACGACTATTCAAATATATTGTTTTCGAAAGCCCTAATATATATTCATGAATTATCAGTCTGTTCGATAAAACCTAGCGACGAAATCATAGCTGAACCAGAAAGATTATTCCGTACTAAGATCAGAGTAAATTTTTGTTTTACCCGCCGGTGTTAGCAGGCGCCATGTTTTGATTTGCGTGCGTTGCAATGAACTTTTAATACACTGTTTGAAACAAACGTCACGATCAAAAGTTTTTTTTAGGTATTCATTTTGCATAAGTTTTGATTTGATCTTATTATCAGAGTTGGTATTCCAAAGCAAGTTGTCGTCCATAAAGAATTTCTGAAGAAAATCACTTCATATCCGAGGTTCCGTCTGGAAAATGGTGTATCAAATTAACATAATGATATCGCGGAGCTCTGTAAAGTTTTGCTGCTGTGGAATTTATTTGTCATAATAGCACAAAGCATGACTGGACAGACAGTGTAGACAAGGGGGCACATGTCTCCTGTATATAACTTCAGATAATTGCAATTGGGATCTCCATGAATTTAAAAAAAACCCATTAAATGAGGACAAAAATGTAAGGGAGAATTTGCAGATTTATTTGCTGGAAATGGCTCAGAATGCATCTCCAGCAATCTAGGACCTCTGAGCTTACGGGGCCTAGGCGGCCCCTGGACCCCGGCCTGAAGTGCTAGGATAGTAATTTCAGAAGTGCGATCACTCGCCTCACTCATTTTAGGAGTGTGATTTATAGCACTCCTCTGATTTACAGAAACGAAAGACTGAATTTGCCCAACCCATCCTCCCCACTCACTGCGGCCTTGCCACAAATGCGTCTTGCGCCTCATGGGAAAAAGAGGACGGACATGCGCGGAGGCATGCCACCTAGCAGAAATTCAGGGGAGATAATTTCTATTGCAACAGATCTCCAAATAGGAGGAATATCGCATAGATTGATAGCAGGTTTGATTTGATAATAAATACCAACACTGTTTTTAAATGTTTCATATTTACATACACTGTACAGAACAATACAGATTAACAAATAAATGCAGAAATGGAATATAATTTGTAGAGTTTGGTGATATGGAGCCATGCCTGGTTGTTCAGCAAGCAGAGCCCCAATGTCACAGTATACAATCACATAGTGAAAGGCTTATCATGAAAATAAACATGGCATGGATGTTTCAAATGTAATATTTCGAAAGAGGACTTCAGTTACCTGCAATGGAATGTATTGCCAATAAATACCTATGGGAATCCCATACTCGTATAAATAATAGCATTGTCATGAGTTTGAGCACTAGGAGCCTGTTGTTTCAGTCGACGCTCTTGCAACCCTGTTGGTCCGGTCGACGCTCTTGGGACCCTGTTCGTCTGGTCGACGCCCTTGGGACCCTGTTAGTCCGGTCGATGCTCCATTTCTCAGGTCGACATATTGGGCACTCGGGCAATTCACAACTCAGATAAATGTGTATTGCCTAACAAACTCATGGTACCCTTTTTTGGTAGCCACATCACGACCTCTCAATTCAGATTAGGCTTTTTATTTTAGGCTCACAGGGCATATTCTACATGTTTTGGGAAAGGGCCTTTTGGCAATGGATTTGGGAAATACTATCCTAGCACTTCAGGCCAGGGTCCAGGGGCCTAGGCGGCCCCTTAAAGCTTCGGGGTTCTAGATGCCTGGAGATACATTCGAGCCCATTTCTGGCAGTTAAATTTGTAAAATATTATTCCCTGTTTTATATATTTTTAAGAGAAAATTTAAAAGAAAACAATTAAATTTTAAATGTTACACATGGCCCATGGGATGAAAGAAATAACTAGAGCCGGCTAGAGTTAACTCCTCTGACGAATCTCCGTTGGTAACGCATTGAGTGTCAGTGCAACAACAACAACGATGATGTTTGCGTGAAGATTACACAATGATTGGCCATTTTTACACCATCGTCAATTAATATTATTTTCTGCCAAATGAATGCAACAATTAATACGTACGAGACAAACCGTCGCAAGCCGATTTTCCCCCTGGAATACGGTGGAATAGATGTGGCCAAAGATGTCAGACTACCCTCTCGCTTCGCGAGATCTAGACTGGAAGTTTAGCGATAATGCTCGGGACTTCCCGGACGGAGAACGAAGACCTCCGATAACTACTGAAAGAAGCGATCTTCGCTGCCCACATATTGTGAAAACTTTATCGGATGTTGCGCTTCCGTAGTTTGATAATAAAGAAGTTTGGAACTTTCCTATTCCGTTTTATAACTCCAATGACATACAAATATGATGAGGAATAATCGCCAACGTTTATGTGAATTTTCAAAATGGTAAATATTTTGGTCGATTATCGGCCCCTGGAACAATGGTAGATTATGCCCTGGCTCATTATTTTAGGCTCAGATGCTGCATTATGATGTATATTCTGCATAGCAACCCCTTCACTATATAGTGCCCCCTGCACTATATAGTATAGTGCCCCCTACACTATATAGCATGTCTCCTTAAAACACTTAGTAAACCCCAATAATATGGACTTTTTCCATGATGATAAAACTCCATGAAGCATCTTATTATATGTGTACATGTATCAAGGACAAAATATTCTGGAACAAAATGATGAATGGGGCACTGATCATGCCAATATTCCTTAAAATAATTAAATATATAATATTGCTTTGACAATAGTATAATCCTGATCAATAACTATATACTTTAACGTTACGATTTCATGTTTACCATTGATCTAAGATGGCACTGGCGTGTAAGGCTAACACAGTATTCACAGAGCAACCACCCGCAGCTTCAGTCAATAACTTTCTATTGTTTGCCCCATTTGCATTGTCAATCGTTTCTAAAGCTAGTTGATTGGCACCGATACAACGTGGAAATAACCGAGCCAGTTTTTCTGTTTCACCCAATGGTTTCCTGGTGACGCATATACACAAAGATGCAATGTTTTTACGGTTTCTTGGCGATATCACCGAAGGGTGGAAATACGGTGTAACTTGTATCTATATTTAGTATGATATGAATAATGTTACGTGTAGATAGCTATAGATGTAGTGTACTCTACTGTACAAACAGATGGTGAAGTGTGATTATTTATGACTTATGCATACATGTAAATGTATTATATGACCATGCATCTTATGAATGTACCGGTACCTATAAACTTGATTATTGCTACAGTACCACATGTAGTGGGATTTTGTAGGATCATTCAGTGCACATGATGTTTACAGAGCATGCGCCTACTTTTATATGACTACATGTATAATATTTATTTAGCAGGTTTCTTGTTCTATTCTGTTTCAGAAAATGTAATCCTGCAAAACTTGTCATAAAGCAACATGAAGAATACCTTAACATAACAACATCATCGACTCTTTTTCCCAGTTCAGCACAGAATGTCTTCTCTACATCATATACCTGTATGTATAGGCTAAAGGTAAGTGCTCAATTGTTCATGATTTACATGTGCATTCTAGGTAACATGTATTTCGGTCAGTTGCTAACAAGGAATAGTGTATTTGAAGGTCATTTGTATTAAATTTGTGGAGCTAATAAATCATTACCGACATGACCAGGGGTTATTCTAGCCCAAAATCTTTCATCTACTCAATTTGAGAATTTCACAAAACTCAATTTTTCGCGCCAATAATAAAAAAAACTCAATATTTCCATGGTTTTCATAGTTTCGGCTCAGAAACTCAATTATGCAAACATTTTTATAGGGATAACTGAAAACAAATTTCAAACCCACAGTTGAAAATTACACATCCATTATACACGTCCGCCTTCATTTCAAGCCTGCGAATAATTTTTTCACTGGTGACCGACACTTTGGCAGGCATCAATAACTTAGTATCTAACATTTGGAATGTGTTGCCCTGACAAAGATAGTATCTGGCTTCGTACTCAGTACTACAAAAGGTAGCTGTTTTTTTCCAGGAATAGTTGTTTATAATTGTTAGCTAACATGAAATAAATATGACTGCATGATTAACTTTGTCAAATTTCTGTATACAAGATGTAGTTTTTGCCTAGAAGAAGAAAAAACAATACGATGTTTATCAAGTATTCTGTTTGAAAATCCAATCAAATGGTACTATACCTTTCAGTTATACTTAAAAGAGAATCAACAACCCAAGATTGTTGATTTTATGACCTTGAAAATGGTAATTTTTCATTGAGAGGAGATCGTCAGATACATTTCGTTGTTGTTGTTGCAAAGCCCGGGCCACTCAATTTCCGTGTCTAATTTCTTTGCCCACGGTTTTGCAGTTCATTAGTCATTGCAGTCAAAGCATTCTTATATTTTGTACATTAATGTCTATAGTGCACAAGTTTTATTCTGTTTCGAGTGGTAGCTAGCTGTAAAATACCAGATCAACATCGTTTGAAGCAACAATTTCTGCCTGGCAAACGATCCTGTCAGAGTGAATCTTGCAGCGCATTTACTGATGATGTCAGCAATATTGCGAAGATGGTATTTGGCAATCTTCTTAACGCTATATTTCATTGGATGATAATGAACTGCCTGTCCAATGAATGAGCGCGATACTGCCCAACACTCTCCTATCAAAGGTTCTCCTATGCACCATTCGTTCAAATTGTCAGTATCACCTTTGTGCGGAGAGTCACAGTGCGCCAGTAAACAACAACAACGTCGGATCGCGAACTCGGACAAGATTCAAGGATTAAAATAAGTTTATTTAGATACAAATACACAATGATATGGGCGAGGAAATATCAGTAAAACTCAATTTTTTCGCCCAATATCGAAAATTAAAAGAAACTGAATTTGTCAAGGGAAAACTCAATTTACAAAAATCCTCTAAAACTCAATTTTCAAAATTTCTCATCGGGATTTACCACGATGAGAAATCGGCTAGAAAAACCCCTGCATGACAGAGACTCTTGTTCATCAAGGGTTATCTTCCAGTTTCAAACACATGGTTGATCAATGTGAATTTTCAAAAAGGAATTCGATACTTCCATAGCGCTTTGAAGAAAATTAGGAAAACATCCAGCAGTAATTTCCAAAGTGGTATTCAGTGGTTCCATTAAGGAATGGAGTAGAAGTTGAAATGGCCAATGTAGGAGTTCCCTTCTTCTTTGAAACTGAGATCGCAACGCGATTGAACTGAGGGGGGGGGTATTATTTAGGTACATCCGTGTCGGAGACGAGGGATCTTCAGATAGACGTGTGAGATGGCGATGACCGTATGATCAGTTGGCCCACTAGTATTTGGATTCAGACCGGATGACCCTTCTTACCGTATCACTAGTAATTACTCTTTTAGCTCTCAGTTTGCCACGTCAAGGGCTCCTTAGCAGAGTAATTAACGCTGCCACATCCACGATCATCTCGGTGGTTACTCTGCATGAACTCAGCAACTACAACAAGGCCAAGGTCCCCACCTCCATCTGTTGGTAGTATGGCATAGCAATAGCAGGTGAAGATTTGAGCAATAAATATGAAACATTTGTAAACAATGTTGGTATTTATTATCAAATCATATCTGCTATTGCTTAGATTGCCCAACCCAGCCTCCCCTCACTCTACGGCCTTCTACAAAACACACTTACGGGCTGCAGTAGAAAAAGGATGGCGTGTTCATGGGGCGCATGCGCAGAGTAACCAACTGAGCTCCCTGAGGGAGAAATTCTTATTCTGCAGGATCTCCAATGGTGGATATATGGCATACATGTAGCAATAGCAGGTTTGATTTGATAATAAATACCAACATTGTTTATAAATGTTTCATTTTTCTACAAAACTCATATTATTTTTTTCATCATGGTAACTACGATGATAAAATGGCTAGAAAAACCCCTGTGAGGCACTGTCGACGAGCTGAATTGTGATGAACATAACTTAAATCAAAGATATTCCTTTTTCATTACAACAAATCTTTGCAGATATATATTGTGACACTCTTTGATATTTGTGAATACAGCTGGTTGGTGAAAATAATTTATCTTTTTTTTTTTTTTTTCTCATGCAAAAATCGACAAGTACAAAATTGCCCTCCCTGGAAAATTGAGGGGTGGGATTTATCACTCTCCTTCAATGGGGATCGTCACCGACACTAGGTAGCGCTAGTGCTCCAACAGGTAAAGAAGACTTGGCATCATAAAGCGAGCAATTATAACGTCATTACATTATGACGTTGCCTTTGTGACATCCAGAAAAATGACAAGCCGGCGAACCCCATTTAAAAAAATGATGCACTACTATAAATATCGTTTTTTGGGGGATATCCAAGATGACTTCAGCTGAATGAACGATACTGATTCCCTTAAGTTAATTGAGTCATCATCAGTAATGATACGATTACTCCATATACAATGTAAATTGTATCATAGAATTTCAATGCTCAGTATTAAAGGACTTATCATTCCAGCTTGTTGAGTCATTGATCCAGTATCATCATGGGTAATGGAGCCTCTAAAGAGACAAATGGGCCGACCAGAATTCAGGTCCAGTCTAACAGCAATAACACTTCCCCTGCCCGAATACGACAACCAACGCAGGAGGAGGAAGATTATGGTGGCTTGGGCCGGCAAGGACTAGGGGCTCCGGATCGGGGAAAATCTCCAGCTGCTAGTCCCAGAAGACAGGTAGATGACCCCGCCAGAGCCCAGAAATTACGCAACCAGTTTTTAGATTATCAAAACTCCAACGTGTCCAAGGAGCAAGCTGAACATGCTGAAGGGCAGGAGAATGCCCCTAAGAGGGGCCCATCAGTGAGTACACAGGCCATTAACGGTTTTAATGTAATTTATGTTTCCTGTAATGAACTTGAAAACGACATCGGTTATTTTAATTACAGCTTAAATTTTTTTCCTTCTATTTTTGTGGTTTCATTTATCACAAAAATATATGGATATTTGTGTGTAGATTGGGTTACAGGATTGAGAAAACACAGAATTTCTTCTGAACAGACTTCATGGTGTTATCCAGTGACCTGCTCACTTGTCCACTGGACATCCAATTTCAAGTTTGGACAGGCAAAATTGGAAGATTCAACATGGTAGAAATAGGACAAATAGGGAAGTAGACTGTCCAAATCCAGCAAAATTGATATTTGGACAGGCAGATTCTGTATTCTGACTGATGCCCTGACTGCCTTGTCATGTTTGCTTGATGTCCATCCATCTGTCTGTCTGCTCAAAGGTACGACATATTACGTTGGACGCACCGGTTCTTGTCAGATCACCGAAGTTAAGCAATGTTGAGCCTGGCCAATACTTGGATGGGTGATCGGGTGCTGTACTGGCTGGGCTGATCAGTGTCCAGGATAATAGGAACTGTGAGCACTCGCGTGTTCTGGCACATGTAGGCACCATCGTGATATGACTGAAATATTATTGAAACTACGCTAAATCCTACTCACTCTGTCTGCTCAACCAGTCTATGCTGGATCAACAGAAGATTTTGTACTCTGAATATTAAATCCGGATTGTTTTTTCTTGCTAATTGGGGCTATTTTGGGCTTCAATATTTGAAGTACTTAATTGGTAGCTAATTGGTTCAGCTAGAACTGCATATGTTCAAATCAGGTTGTGACATGCTGGGCTCCTTGCTCTCAAGCTAGAGGTAATTGTGAACAAGTTTGCAATACTGCAGACGGACACTTCAACCATTATAATGTTTCAGTTGATGACCAAATCACAACATGCACAATTGTCTTTTTGAGTCTTGGTAGTCAATATCTCCTCAATACATGTACATGTATAATATTTCATGTTGGATTCACAAAGTTTCAGTCCTTCTGACCATGTCCCTCCACTATGGTGTAGGGTTCGCCAATCCACATGAATTGTGGAACCCCAATCACAGCTGTAGTTTATGCACCAGGAACAACAATTCAAACATTTTCAATATGTTCTCTAATATAGGGTCAGACCCCCCTGAAAAAAAAACTTGTTTTGCCAAATAGAGGGTTCGCACAATAGAGAGACATGAAGCCCTGCCAATCCCCATAAAATCCCCATAGATTGAATTCAGAATTTAATTTGATCAAACTTTTGAGAAAACTGTTTAAGAATAGTAATTCCCATTGGCAGATTGTAATAATCTGTCTGGATTCTCGTAAACTTTGATGAATAACAAGGCCGCAGATTAAAGACTCAAATCCTCTGCTGGAAGAACATATCCTGTTAAAAATACTTAGTATGGATTAATAAGAGGTTAGATGGATATCACATTAGAGGTGTCAATTAAATACAACTGCCATCATGGTTTTGCGGTTCTCATGCTTTATTGATTCAGTAGTGTGAAATTATGACTATTGTGAAGTTTATTTCAGTGAAGCGGGTGAGCCTAATTAAAACAGGTGATATTATAATGTGCGCCAATTTCGTCATTCTACTTTCGTCAGAAATCGAGAGTTAATACACCAAAGTCGACGACTAAAACCAGTACGACTGGTGGTAAGGCTGGGCCATCTAAGCCAATTGTAACAAAGGTTTGCCTTTATACAAATTTCTCTAGATGCACTCGTATGACTATGCACTGTACCATCAATCTTCATTTATTACTAGTGACTTTCTTCACAAATATTTTGTGTGTTTTCAGTTTATCACAAGATGCCCACTTTATAATGGGCAGACTGTAGTTCTGTACTAAAACTTGTTTTTCTGTCGGTTTGTTCACAGTTTCTATTTTGGTTTGTTCACAGTTTATATCTATATTTTTTTCCACTGCACACTTTGTAGAACCCACTTAATTGCATACTGCTTAATTAAAAATTCCGCTTAATCGAATGGGTTGTGAAATGACAAATCTATCATTTGCCCCATACCTAGGTCTGGTTAAAGGGGTAGTTAAGTATAGATATATGCATAGAGTAATTTCTGGATTCAGGGTATGCAATTAAGAGGTTTCCACTGTAATCTACAAGTTGTAAAATCGATTTGCATGTAGTACAACTTGCATTATTCCTCAAAGATTGTTACATCACTTTATTTGTTCATGATTTCATCAGATAAACCAGTGGATTTAAGATCTAAAAGTTAAAATATGAATTCAGTTGTAACATTTTTTATTTCTCTCACTGCGATAGCTGAAAAGTTTGTTACTGATGTTCGTAGAACTATGTAGATAGTGCACGCACTCTTGTTTTTTGCACAACTATAATCAACTGTTTATATCATTGACTGTAACAGAATTTATATGATAGACCACTGTGTTATCTAAATGACCAACTTTTGAATGAGTAACTGTGTATAGGGAGAGGGTTTGATTAGGTGCTGCCTGTTACCTTATCTCCATTTTCATTGATATATTTTCATGGAAATAAATACTTTTTGAACCAACAATGGATCATATACAGTACAGCCACTTTCCAGTAGTCCATTTGCCAGTTCCTCAATCATTGCACATCATTGTTGGCACAGTCTGAAATGAGTGAGCTTTGCAGGGCATGAACATGTCTAAGTTAGGTGGTTAATGTTAGACTGTTAAAATGGGGAAGATGATAATAAATGTTGATTATTTGAAAGTGGGTGCAGGGCAATTCTGCCAATTATGAACCTGGGTCTTAAAATTCCAAATGTCCGGAATGAATTTCGCTCAATCAAAATCTTTGATGCCTCTGGTGTACATGTACGAATACATAGAAAAATATTTCCCAAAGTTAATTTTCTAGCAAAAAATATCAAAATTTATTTTGTTGTGATATTATTATTTTTGCGGTTTTCTTGCTTGTATAGGTTTGACATATTGCTGAATAAAGCTTTAAGACCCCAGTTTAGGAATAAACCACATGTGCTTGAAAGACATCTAAATAATATATAGCTGTTTTTGGAAAAGGATTTTTTTATTGATTTAATAGAAATTGCTGTAATTCATTAATTTTATATTTCATTACTTGAGTTCCATATTAAATGTACATGTGTAACATGAAAACATCAAATATTAATTCTGGAGAATTCAAAGTATCATCAAAAGGATTAACTTTAGTTTCATAAATCAGGTCTCTCACTCTTCATAATTGTATAGTTCTTATATCAGAAGTATTTTTCTGGAAAATACAGTCAGCCAAAACAGGGTGTCACATACATGACGTTATGTTACGTGTGTGACTGTTATATGTTATGCATGTGACACATACAATCAAATATTTACAGCTATTGTACAGAATTGTCACTGAATGTGATTGTTTACAAGTGTATTATGAACACTGTTCACCAGCCCTCTGAATAAAAGCACAATACAGACACTAACACTTATAACATGTAAGCAATATAGTATTCTGTCTGAATGACTTGTAATTTAGATTCTAAATGCTTTGAGAACATTGTGTGGTTTATTACAAGAATGCTGTTCATAGATATGGTGTGAATATAATCATATGGAGCAGATCATCAGCATACTTTTCATACTTAATCACACTGTGTCACACACGTAACAACAAATGTCACACACGTAACAATAAATGTCACACACGTAACAGCAAATATCACACGTCATAATTCCATGATGCCCATTTGTGTGGTGCAATTTGAGAGCAAATTGAATAAATATATACATCCTGTGTGTAGATGGATGTCTCTTGTTAAGCGTGACATATTCAATTTCAATCTGTTTGAAGACATATCAGACATTTTTCAGAAGTAACTGGTGACTGCATAATTGAATATCTGTGTGCATCACACATGTAGTGCAAACAATTTTTGTCCTCCGCCACGAAGTGGTGGGAGGACTTGGAAATGCTAGCCGTCCGTCCTTCCGGCCGGCCGTCCGTCCCACATCTTGTGAACGCGATATCTTGAGAACAATTCGACCAATCGACTTCAAACTTGAGAAGGTGCTTCACATCAGTTAGACGGCCATTGGTATTGATTTTCACTGAGGTACGTAATCCAAGATGGCCGCCATCGACCATATTGGATTCTGTCCGTCCCACATCTTGTGAACGCGATATCTCAAGAACAATTCGACCAATCGACTTCAAACTTGAGAAGGTGCTTCACATCAGTTAGACGGCCATTGGTATTGATTTTCACTGAAGTACGTAATCCAAGATGGCCGCCATCGACCATATTGGATTCTGTTCGTCCCACATCTTGTGAACGCGATATCTCAAGAAAAATTCCACCAATCAACTTCAAGCTTGGGAAGGTTCTTCACATCAGTCAGACGGCCATTGGTATTGATTTTCACTGTGGTACGTAATCCAAGATGGCTGCCATTGACCATATTGGATTCCATCCGTCCCAGATCTTGTGAACGCGATATCTCGAGAACAATTCAACCAATCGACATCAAACTTGGGAAGGTTCTTCACATCAGTTAGACGGCCATTGGTATTGATTTTCACTGAGGTACGTAATCCAAGATGGCTGCCATTGGCCATATTGGATTCTGTCCATCCCACATCTTGTGAACGCGATATCTCGAGAACAGTTCGACCAATCGACTTCAAACTTGAGAATGTCCTTCACATCAATTAGACGGCCATTGGTATTGATTTTCACTGAGGTACATAATCCAAGATGGCTGCCATTGACGATATTGGATTCCATCCGTCTCGGACCTTGTGAACGTGATATCTCGACAACAATTTGACCAATCAACTTCAAACTCGAGACGGTGCTTCACATCAGTTAGACAGCGATTGGTATTGATTTTCATTGAGGTAGTATGTAATCCAAAATGGCTGCCATTGACCATCTTGGGTTTCACTCACCCATATTGTACCCATCTTTGTTGTGAACGCGATATGTTGATCTATTTCACTCATCGATTTATAAACCTCACCATCCACAAATCCATATACAACTACAGACTTACATTCCAGTGTTACACTACCCATTACTGCTTCCCAAACCTCCTCAAATTGTCTCAACAATTCCAGATGAACGTCTCTTTCCACATACACATATCAACTTTCCAAGTTATATTTAAGGAGATATTGGAAGCGTATATGCTGTATGCTTTCAAACAGGCTACTTGGCGGAGGACCTGCTAGCTACTCAGCTTGTCCAATTTTTATCTGGCAGAGCACTATGGAAACAATTATATTGACCTGTAGAAACAAATACTTCCATGTGCTGCTATATCGCATGATACAAACTAAATTCTTCACCCACACAAATAGAATTGATGTTAAAAAAATACCTGTCACGCACATAAGGCGGAATTGCCCTGACGATGGCCTGCAGGAGAATGCAGAATTGGAAAGTGGCTGTATTGCATGTGTGAGGTGATTTATTACTCAAAGATTCTACCAATTGGAAATTATATCCTAACTAAACTATGAATTCTAAATGTCACATGTACATGTACATTGTAGTAACACCAGTAGTGATAACTTGGCTTAACTTGTCAGTTAATAATGTTTTATTACATTGAAGAAATGATATTTGGTACGGTGTAACCTAGCTGCCACTGAGCATATATACATATGAAATGATTTTTGAGAGAGAAAAAATAAATTGGTCATCAGGGGATTCGAACCCACGACCCCGGCTTATCGTGCCGATGCCCTACCTACTGAGCTAGGACGGCTCATAGGTATTATACCTGTGGATTGTCCCTGTGATGATCAGCCTTCTCTCTCTTTATTACATTGTAACTCAGAATTTTGTCCTCGGTAAATTTATTATCAGGAAGTAATTTCATCAAGCTTGGCTTTTTATTTCTGAATTTTAATAATCATTTCCAATAGCCACATTGAGTGAGTTGATGCAGACTTATATATACAACAATGTAAGATATCCTGTTCATCTGTACTCTCATATAGGATCATCCCAAGCCTGATACATCACAGTTAAAACCCATCGCGCCCCAAGCTGGAAAGGTGGGTTTATATGTTGATGTTTTCCACCATTTTCTGTTTTTACTTTACTTTTGTTTTATCTACATGTATGTATATAATTATGTCTGTCTGTATTTCGGTTTGTCTGTGTGTGAACAAGTTCTTTATTAACCTTTTCCTGAAATCAGTTTTGTTGTTGCATTTTACAAATCAATTTCATCAAAGTATGTTATTAGTGAAAAAGAAACAATTTCCTCATTGTTAACGATGGAGGTTGTGTTTTGTTCATTTCTCTTTTTTCTCTCCTTATTTTTGAGGACTGTTTTTGTCTCTCACTCTTTTTGAAGACTGGTTGTTTTCTCTTGTTTTGTTTTTTTTGGCAAAAAAAATCCCTGATATACAATGTTGAAGGCCATTCTTATTGATAATGTCTGGATAAAAACATGAATATTGATTTGTACTGACTAATTATAAAAGGTTCCTCACTCCTGACTATTTGTCGGTTTATAATAATTAGTAGCACTAGTGTCATATTATTTTTTGGCAAGAAATATAGTTTATTGGCCTGTCCATATACAGGCTTTCATGTGACTCCTATATTTCCTATAATTCCTATATTTTGACTGTTTCATGAAAATTTTCACCAATGCTCTGGAATGAGTCAATTTGGATATATATTTCAGAAAAATTCTCGTATATTTTCACTGTATATGATATGTATGCCGAGAAGGAAATCAACGAGAAAATGTGTAACTTCAGATCAGACTAGCTGGAATACATTGACCGCTGCCTCCCTTCTTAAAACGCACGATGTGATGTAGTTGCACAGTAACATTGCAGGAATTCCGCCAGAAAAAAAAATCTGGGTCCGCAAATACGAGGGAGCGAAGCGACCAAGTCTGAGGGAGCGTAGCGACCGAAGGGGGAGAGTCCGAGAGGGGGGTTTCCCCCCTCGCGGCGGCAGAAGATTTTTGATAATTGCCGTTTAAATTGATGGCCTGAGAGAGCGTCTAGAGATGGATTTTATAATAAAGATTAACAGCAAGAACGTCTGTTTAAAGTCTATTTACACTCTTTGCTACGTATGTATTACCGCGATAATTTGAACTTGGAAGCAGAAATCTTCCGGGACGGTCGCTAACCGAGTCGATACGCGGACGTGGTGGAGAGCACATAAACAGATTTTGATAGTGAGAGCGGTCCAGAAAAAAATTCAGCGAAGTCGACACGATTATTTCAGTTGCCCACTATCTCAAAAATAAAAACTCTTTTGTCATCAAACTATATATTTTTGAACAGAGAATCTCTTCAGCTATTCCGGAACGTTTAGATTGTCAGAATCGAACCAGTATTACGCGAGATATGATCAAATAACCGGCCGAGTTTCCGTTTCTTCATTCGAATTCAAAACATTTCAGTCGAATACGCCGACCCTGAAAAACATCATGGCAAACAAAATTATGCCCTCAGATGATCTAATAATATACCCAAATGGTGACTGTTGTTAACTTGACCTTCCAGAGCTTCTACTTTCATTTCCGTGGCCTGCGCTGGAAGAGCACTAAACACAAGAAATCTGGGTGGATGGACAGACTGTAGTCGCAGACTGTTTGCTGAAAATGGAAGCGGGAAATTTTTCACGTGCTTCACAGAACCGTCAGGTCATTGTCCTAATTCCGCAATTGCCGTCTTTTCAAATGTGAATTTCCACATGTGTTTTCATTGATATTCACGAAGGGAAGACTTGGAGGGATATAAAGTAACATTTTAAACCTTCAGCTACCATTTTACTTCTTTAAAAGCAGACCAAAAGGGGGATTTTTGATTGATTTTTATTTCATTCAGTGGGGGGAATGGGTCCGTTGACGGACCCAAATAGACCCTAGCGGAATCCCTGGATTGGGATGTGTCATGTTTACGCACATTCAAAACAAAAATAGGGTGATGCATCATGAGAGATGAGCTGAAGCTGGAATTCAAAAACTCCAACTATGAAACCTACATAATTAGTGTCGCCCATGATCCTCTGTATGTCGACGACTCATCTCGTTTTTCATGTGCAAAATAGTCTAGTGTTGTCATTAATTTGACAATTGCTAGTGCCTTCTAGCTATTCTAATCTGATGTTACACACTTCAGTTTGATTTACTTCTGTTATCTGTAAGAGAAGGAGGGTTGGGATTTCATATTCAATGTACTCCTGTATATTAGGAGGTTAATAGTAGGTTGACACGTTTTATCACCATACTACACATGTCTTGTTATGTCCTTCATTACTTTAGTGGGCACAGCACGTTTTATCACCATACATACACATGTCTTGTTATGTCCTTCATTACTTTAGTGGGCACAGCACGTTATATCACCATACATACACATGTCTTGTTATGTCCTTCATTACTTTAGTGGGCACAGCACGTTATATCACCATACATACACATGTCTTGTTATGTCCTTCATTACTTTAGTGGGCACAGCACGTTTTATCACCATACATACACATGTCTTGTTATGTCCTTCATTACTTTAGTGGGCACAGCACGTTTTATCACCATACATACACATGTCTTGTTATGTCCTTCATTACTTTAGTGGGCACAGCACGTTATATCACCATACATACACATGTCTTGTTATGTCCTTCATTACTTTAGTGGGCACAGCACGTTTTTATCACCATACATACACATGTCTTGTTATGTCCTTCATTACTTTAGTGGGCACAGCACGTTTTATCACCATACATACACATGTCTTGTTATGTCCTTCATTACTTTAGTGGGCACAGCACGTTTTATCACCATACATACACATGTCTTGTTATGTCCTTCATTACTTTAGTGGGCACAGCACGTTTTATCACCATACATACACATGTCTTGTTATGTCCTTCATTACTTTAGTGGGCACAGCACGTTTATCACCATACATACACATGTCTTGTTATGTCCTTCATTACTTTAGTGGGCACAGCACGTTTTATCACCAGATACATACACATGTCTTGTTATGTCCATTACTTTAGTGGGCACAGCACGTTTATCACCATACACATGTCTTGTTATGTCCTTCATTACTTTAGTGGGCACAGCACGTTTTATCACCATACATACATGTCTTGTTATGTCCTTTTACTTTAGTGGGCACAGCACGCTTTATCACCATACATACACATGTTTGCCATGTCCTTCATTACTTTAGTGGGCACAGCACGTTTATCACCATACACATGTCTTGTTATGTCCTTCATTACTTTAGTGGGCACAGCACGTTTTATCACCATACATACACATGTCTTGTTATGTCCTTCATTACTTTAGTGGGCACAGCACGTTTTATCACCATACATACACATGTCTTGTTATGTCCTTCATTACTTTAGTGGGCACAGCATGTTTATTTACTATTACATGTAACAGAGAAGGATAGGTGTATAAGAGGGTTCAAACGTTAGAATTTATGATTCATGTAGTTGGGTGTGAATATTTCTGCTAATGTGCCTGTGTACATCATTGCCCCTCAATATTTAACTTAAATTCCCAGTAATTTTCTGACGTTAACCTTGTACACTATGTTTGTTTACATGTATTAACACGATGTATTGATCACCATTGTTTATTCTTCCTCCCATGCTATCACTATAAGGATCCCAAACCTAACATTTACCCCCAGTTACAGGCCAATTCTCCTGTCCCCAGTACTAAATCTAAGGTGGGTCTATTCATTTACAATTCAGTTATGTTATATTTTGTCTCAGCTTGATGAGTTAATTTTTTGTGTCATTGTTTTTTGTGATGATAATATTATCAAGGACTGCCCCCCAGCCATGAATAATTGAAAGATCTTTCAACATGTTAGAAAGCTATTTCAGAACCGGGCCGTACATCAGGCCTTGCATTCTAGTAATAGCATTAAGCTGATATGATAGGCCTGGTATTGGCTATTAAGAGGCTGATTTGCTCCCAGTGAAGCTAATTTCAATTTGTACCATAAACACTTTTTGCCAGGCTGATAAATAGACCTGTGAAAAGCAGTCACACAGCCTTTCATGGGCCTGGACTCTTTCCATAGCAGCATCCCCAGCTCCATTGATTACATCATGCCTCTGTCACATATGCCACCACTGACTCTTTCTCAGTTGGTGATAGTGAGAGTAGTCAAAGATGCAGTTGAGTCAAACGTTAAATCTATAATAGTTGCATTATTTAAAGATGCGGTTGCTGCTTGAGGCAAACCTCTGCTTTTAGTTAGGGGGTGTGCCAGGTATAACCCAATAGCCAAGTGTCATACTTCTAGTTTGATAGACTTCTGACATAAAGTAGCACCAAGGAACTATTATAGTACAGTGGAATGAAAGTAATATAGGCATACATGTATGGCATACTACTTTCTGCAATGGATTCAGGACTGTGGTTAACTTACTAGTTTGACTCTATGATTTTGGTTATATTTCTTTTATGTTTATATTATGCAATCTTGTAGCAATTTACCAGCACAATGGTGTGCATGTCAAAGAATTCTACTGCCCTTGTCTTTCAATTTTTCAAATTTTATCATTTAATTTTTTGTGATATTATTTTATGTCCAATGTGTATTGAAATGAATTGTTGTGCATGGCTCACATACATGTATTCACATAATATTTTGGCAGTTTTGTTTTAATAATAGTTCATTGTTTGAGCATATTGAGCATGATGACTTGACTCCAGGAGCTGGTATATACTAGCTCTTCAACTTTACTATCTGCATGCTGCTGAAAATTGAATTATGGTTCCCTGTAATAATTCAATTCCCCTGTCAAAAATTTAATCACCCCAAATTTGGGGGACAGGATTCAATCATCGGTTCCAATAAAGGAGGTGTTCGGTTTGACCGTATTTTTTTCCTTATTGTGTTGCGTTTATAAACCGAAAATATAATTTCCTCTCGTTTACTTTAAAAGTTATTAGCTTGAGAGAGAAAATGCTGAATTTTCATACTCTCAATTTTCACCGAGAAGAGATTTGTTAAAAAAATATTACGAGTATTAGAAAATAAGCATTTGTTTGTTTTTGCAATTTTTGGCGATATTCTTGAAGGGAATTCCATTCATATATAAAATATGACACCTTTAACCAAAACGAGTGTTACATATCGAAATGCGGTGGGTTTGATCCAAAATCATACTGAAGAATCGTTTTGGTTAAAGGTGTCATATTTTCATGATATTGAAATATGCCAAAACGCTTGTAATGCTCTGGAAGGGTGTAGTTCACCGCCATTCGGCACATGATTCCTCATTTTGATCATTGTAACAGCTGCTTGGCCGAATGGTTATAGTGTCGGACAACAGATTAAAAGAAAAAGCCAACATTTTGGTTCGAATCCCCAAATCCCCGAAATTTCTCTTCTTCATTTTTACCCCTCGGCCAATTTTGGCCATGGGGTATTGTCGTCGTCTTGTACGTCCGTCTGTCCGTATTGTCCGTACGTCCATACGTCTGTACGTGAGCGAGATAGCGGGAAAACGGTTCCACTGATGAATTCCAAATTTGGTATGCTTATTTACCTAGTCAAGGACCAGAAGCCTATTTAATTGGGACCTGATTGGGTGAAAACCTTGGCGGCCATCTTTAATTTTATGCGAAATGGATAATGATCCATATCTCGGAAACTATTCAACTGTTCAATACGAAAGTTGGTATACATGATCGATACATCAAGCAACTTTCAATGGATTACCAAACCGGCTTTTCTGATTAGCTGGAAATCCTGGAGGCCATCTTTAATTTATGCGAAATCGATAATGATACGTATCTCTGTTACCATTCAGTTGTTTTATATGAAAGTTGGTATACATCATCGATACATCCAGATACTTTGAATCGGGACATGATTGACTGGAAAATTTGGCGGCCATCTTTAATTTATGCAGAATCTTTAATGATGTATATCTCTGATCCAATTTAAGTGTTCTATACCAAACTTGGTATACAGCATCGATGTATCAACTGACTTGCAATGAATAACCACATCAGTTCCTCTGAGTGGGGAGAAGGATGGGCGGCCATCTTTAATTGATGCAAAATCATTAATGATCTCGTTCTCTGATACCGTTCAAGTGCACGATGTAAAATTTGGTATACATCATCGATGCATCAAGAGACTTATGACAAATGACAGTTCTGGTTTCTCTGATTGGGCGGAAACCTTGGTGGCCATCTTTAATTTATGCAAAATCTTGAATGATGTATATCTCTGATACCATTTCAGTGTTCTATACGAAACTTGGTAAACAGTATCAAGAGACTTTCAATGAATAACCACATCAGTTCCTCTGAGTGGCGGGAAGGAAGGGCGGCCATCTTTAATTTATGCGAATCATTAATGATCTCTATCTCTGATACCGTTCAAATGCTCGATGTAAAATTTGGTATACATCATTAATGCATCAAGAAATTTAATGAATACCGGTTTCTCGGATTGGACGGAAATCTTAGGGGTCATTTCTAATTGCAAAATTTTTGATAATCTGTATATTTGTGACTTGACTGTTTGGTGTTCCTAACATCTTGGTTCAAATTGAATACATTATGAATGTACCCAGAGCCGAGGGGTTTTTTGATGCGCAGCTTCGTATTTCCTTTTTCTCCCATCTTCATCATTTTGGACTTTAAAGTGAAATAAAGACAGCGAACCCCTAACGCACATAATCCCTTATTTTATTATAATTCGTCAATAGAATTGCACACAAACAACTCCACACAAAGTCAGTATTTGAATATTCTGACGATCCAGCAGAGCAAAAAATTAATTGTTACACATGTATAAGTTGAAACTATGAATTGAAAAGTTATAAGGTTAAACTTGTCTTATATCAAGGCCTTTATTAAGGAAATGACCCTCAACAAGTGGTGACGCGTGCTTTCCCAATTGATTATGCATGTGCCAATATGTTCCAATGGTAACCGTATGAGAATATGCACCAGAATTTCCCATTTGACTGGCCTCGCCTGCCAGACAAAGAGTTGGGGAATACCTGAGCATTACGTCACAATTTACCGGCCGGCTCGGAGCGAGACAATAGAGCAGCAGAGAGCGACTCTGAAGGGAAAAATATCCATCTAAAGCGAACACCTCCTTTGTTCACCCTATAAAATCATTGAAATAATGAAGAAATAAGGAATTACATGCAAGAATTTGAAACATATTGTCAACTTCATGTTCTAATAAAGTTCACTTTCTGTGATTGAATTATTAGAGGGATTACCGTATTAACTATTGTTATGTGTACAATGTATCAGTATGTGTACAATGTATCAGTATGTGTACAATCCCTACCCGAAATAAATGGAGGGATTGCATGCGGATTGCATGCGGATCGCCTTCCGCATGCATTCCCTATGCCATCCATGCGATCTATGTGATCATTAAGCGTGCTATGCGCTCATTTTGCAATCATGATGCTATCCAATCAATCATTCTTGACAGGATGAAGCGCTCCAAGCACTCATTTTGCCATCATTATGCTATCCATCGGATCACTTTTGCCCAAATGTGTTAACCATGCAATCATTTATGTGATCTGAGTGATCATTTTCTTATGGTCAAGCGATCCTTTCATCTTCTTTTCAAAGTCCAAGTGATCAGACGAAAAACTTTCTAAGTCCAAGCAATCCAAAATGATCGCTTAAATGATGGCATGGTGTCTGTCTCCAGACCAACAGATGGTTTTGATTTCATAGACCATTAATCACCGATCTCCATGGAAACCCCGCCAAATTTAAAGGGGGATACTATCATATGACCAGATTTCAAATTTTAACCACCACCACCATGCAGTAGCAGTATTTTCTTTAGCTGCAGTTTTGGATATTTCACATTGGATATAGCCTAAAATGCTCAACCAGAATTGAAGAACACAACATGATATACTGGTGTGAGGTTTTCAGCTGGCAGAAACATGGAAAGAGAAGTTATTTGTAGTGAATTCTTTGATGTGAGGAATACACAATTTGCACAGTTCTTGGTCCGGACAGGGTCACTCCACTCCAGAGACAATGGATCACAGTGTATTTCCACATAAATCTACTAAGATATTAAGATTTGATGGTAAGTCTGTCATTCTGTGAATTACTCACTAGCTTGAAGGTCACTCTACAGTTTGAAAAATGGCCATACACTTTGGATACATTCTGAATATATTTAAATTTTAGCATGTATGTATAATTTAAGTATTCCCACTTGCATTTACAATGTATTAATGAATTCATTAATGATCAGCTTCAGGTCACTGACAAAGTTACATGTAGGTTAGTTACTTGAAATGTTTATGTCGGACCAATTTTGCTCTTCAGAAGGTTTGAACTCTACTGTATAAATAGCACAATTCATACAACCTTTACATGTACATCTGTAGCTTACAATGTACTTTACATTTGCCCATTTAAAATGTCAGTCATTTGATTTATGTGATTGCCAGTGTACATGTACAAGAGCTTTTGAATGCATGCATGCGGAATGCGTGCGGAATGCGTTCATGCTGATCATTCAATTATTAATGCCATGCGATCATTATGGCTTCCGCATGCATGCAGGATGAGGAGCGTTTCTGATCATTATGCCTTCCACACTTGGAAGGCATAATGATCGCATAATATGTACAGCAACTTGAAACAAGCGATCACTCGAGTGCATAATCATGACGGTTCCAATTTAATGCATGCGGAATGCATGCGGATTGCAATCACACAAAAGCTGTAGGAATGCATTCCGCACGCGTTCCGAGCGCTAACTTTTTCGGGTAGGGATGTATCAGTATGTGTACAATGTATCAGTATGTGTACAATGTATCAGTATGTGTACAATGTATCAGTATGTGTACAATGTATCAGTATGTGTACAATGTATCAGTACTTCAGAAATTGTAATTTGTAGAAAAATGCTGCTTCA
This sequence comes from Hanleya hanleyi, assembly GCA_036873755.1. Lineage (NCBI taxonomy): Eukaryota > Metazoa > Mollusca > Polyplacophora > Lepidopleurida > Hanleyidae > Hanleya > Hanleya hanleyi. The sequence continues at coordinate 11,653 of JAVTVY010031643.1, read as the reverse complement.
GTGGAACTGGCGATGAGCATAGAAAGTCATTGTTGTACAATTTTACCCAAATAGGTTGACAGTGTACCATATTTGAACAGGTACCATAATCCAGTTAAGTACATGTAGTCAAGAGGATGCTTCATCGTATCAATTGATGGCAAGGTATTGTTCGGTTAATGGCGACCTAATGGTTAGAGTGTCGGCCTCGTAAGCTGTAGGTACTGGATTCGATCCCAGGCTGGGTCATACCAAAGACTTGAAAAATGGAACTTGCATGTTGCTTCCTTGCTTACACTCCACATTAAGAGGATAGAACACGGACTGGTTCGCTCGGTTTCAGTATAATGTGACTGAGTGGGGTGTCATGTCTGCCTACAGCATGATATTTCAGTGGAACAGCACTATAAAAATGGCAGCATTAGATCTGCTCTGTTACAAGGAGGTTCCCCTTCCTCTCCCCCTCCCCTCCCTTCCCTTCCCCGTCATGATATAGTTGAAAAATGTTGAAAGCGACGTTAAACCCTATTCACTTACTCACTTGTTCGGTTAATGGTAATCAAAGAACTATGTCTTGCAGTCATGATATCTACCTTTTGTCAATATCGGCCTTAAATGAAGTAAGCAGTGAGGCATGACCCAGTCACAGGCTCGCCTGTAAATTTGTCTAAGTAGTCCAAATTTTTTTTCTCTTTGCTACAACGATGACAACATGGATGCATGTTTGTAATCAGTGATAAGTCATATGAATTTGTTGAATATGCATCAAATTACCCAACCATATTTAAAGTGCCAATATCCTTAATTATAATGAATATTTTGGGAACTTCTAGTTGAAAATATGTCGGATATAACTAGTAAGAAACAAAATTTGATGACCCAGAAATTTACAAGGAAAAGTTGGATAAGTTAACACATAATGTACTTTTTCACAGTTTGTTACATACAGTGTCAACAAGAATTTGTCCCCCATATTAAGGAAATAATATTGAAGGATGTGCATAACGACACACACCTCTCGGAAGTTTCAAAGGCATTAGAATTCTTTTTTCTGGAGAAGGGTTACCAGAATTAATGCATTTACATGTACAAATACTCTGCAGGTGAAGAGTTAAGCATTCCAGGAGATTGATGGTTAATTTGTGTACATGTACTCAGTTTAAATATTTGATATGTAACCTTTTACAGAATGATGATGACATCGTGTTTGAAACATTCTTCCACAAAGACGGACGAGAGTTTACTTGTTTTTTCCAAAATGGTAAACGATTTTACCTGGATTCATGGTACTCGAAGGTGAGCTATAAAAATCTCCTGTATCACATCAACTTATGTTAGCTACATCATCTAATCAGCATTCAGTTGTTTCAGTTCAAAACTTTTTGAAGAGATAAGGCTGAGATCCTTCAGTAAATACAGATCAAATTTGCAGGCTTTGGTTTTGACTGCAAATGCATCATGTTTCCTGTGGAGCAATGCTGCTTAAATACCAAGTCTAATCTAAATTTCTTCCAGACTACCTAGGTAATCAGATATTTCTGTACCCCAGAAATCTGTAAACTTTGAGACAAAACCCTCTGAAGGCTGTAATAAATAAACCTTAAACTGATCAATATGGATATGCGATATCACAAAAACAGTTGATTTTATGAAGGAACAATCAATATTAATACTATTTCTGTATTTCCCCAGCAATTCCAGCCCTTCCCTCCGAGGTGGTATAATTGTGGGACACTGGTCGCTAATAAGGTCGTCAGTGAGGAGGAAGTTATGGTAAGAATATACACCTGTCATTTCATTAACATATTACAGGTTCATAGATCCTCTTCCAATGAAGCCATGGACAAATTCTCTACTCTATATATATATATATATATATATATAAGAAAAATAACGAAAAAACCTTCTCAACTTTCTACATCATTATATTCCGACTGCAGTTTCGAACGTAATGTTCTTTTCAAGGAATACTGTTTTCAAATGACAGACTGGTATATATACAAATACAGGGCACAACGGTCGCTAGCCTGTTTTCCACAGTATATCGGTCAAACCACAGATTTAAGATCTAGATTAACTGTTCACAGGCAACAGATTAATAATGAAAACCATTGCCATCTCCTTGTCAGCCGACACATCAGACAGTGTGCCATACATTTGACCCCTTCCTTTAAAGTTTTCCCTTTTTACAAAGTACTAAATGAGAATCAAGCCTTATTGGATGTTAAAGAAACGATGTTTATAGAAAGGTATGGTTCCGAATTAAACGCATCACATAGACCTTGAATATATTTGTTATTTTGTTTGTTTAACAAATTTGTGAAATTAGATTTCATGCAATACATGTACGTATTTATCAAACTGTTGAAGCATGTCATATCCTGAAAATACCCACCTCTGCTTCGCAGACCAATTGATTGTTGTTTACTGCATGTATTGTACTCGTTTGAATTATCCCTTTTAATCTCTCTTTTCATGTTTATTGTGACCAACTGTTTCTATTAATGTCAGCATGTTATCAAGTCACTGCTTGCTTAAGCCAGGCACGTCGTCTAGCGACCGTTGTGCCCTGTATTTGTATATATACCAGTCTGTCATTTGAAAACAGTATTCCTTGAAAAGAACATTACGTTCGAAACTGCAGTCGGAATATAATGATGTAGAAAGTTGAGAAGGTTTTTTCGTTATTTTTCTTATATTACTGCTCCACACCAGCAAACTTCTTTTTTTACCTTTATATATATATATATATACATCGAAGCAGGAAATTCACAAAACTGCCCAAGTGGTTGGTACGTTATATATTTACAGATACTAGACATTTCGGCAAAGTTACATGTTGCCTTCTACAGTAGTAAATTCTCAATATATATATATATATATAAAATCTATACATTTATTAGCTGGCTCCATTTCTCAAACTCAGTCAGATATATATCATCTAGAATTCAGTTACATTGTACAGTTCAAGCAAGCACATATGAAATGTATGCTCATGTTCTCTGCAGATCATGTTAAATAACTTTTAACGGGATCATTGAATTCTCTTCTGTTTGGTTCATAGCAATGGCAAGCCGTTTAGCAGAAATTCAACGAGAGGAAAGCTTTACCTGATCAAGAAAACCTTGAAAAGCCTTGAAAATGACAATTAAAATTCAATGCCTTGAAAAATAGAAAATTGTGCTAAAGACCTCTGTTTTTGTAGCTCCTTTGCTGTCGTATGGCAAAATTAAACTTTACCATATGGATATATTCTTTAATAATCCAAGAAGAATCTCCAAGTCTGTTCAAAAGACAATATATTTTTTCGTGTTTAAGAATAAAAATTCAGAAAATTCATCTGTATGGCTAATTCAATGACACTGGAAGTAATATGCCCTGAAAACAGGAACAGTTACCTTGAAAAAGCCTCGAAAATAGGAAGCTTCAAGGTGTATGAATGCTGAATGATATCTTTGTGTGTTGAAAGTGTACAATGAATAATTAATTCTCACAGTTTCAAGCCAACCAGTCCAGTTCATCATCAGCATCAGGTGCGGGCCCGTCCAGGGGCAGACAATCTCGTGATGACGCCCCACAGGCATCAACTAATAATCCACAGTCTGATGACAGGGAGGGATTCATCATGCATCCAATACGGGGAAAACTTAACACCTATATATTTGAGGTACATCAAAACATTACTTTGATCATTGGTACGTTTGAATTCGATCTTGCTGTTTGATTGGTTCAAATTATGTCCTGATGATTATCATTGGCTAGTTTGAATTTGATGTTGAATGATTCTGACAGATCATTGGTTGGTGTGAGTGTGGTATGATTCCAATCAAAGACTTGATATTGATGATGAATATTTTTGATGTAATTTCAGGAGAAGCACAACGTACACTATTTTTACGATGAATTATCAGGAACGTGGATCAAACTTCCCCTGAGCTGGGAACTCTTACATGACCGGGTAGAGTGTATGGTCTCCATGGTGGAGGTAAATCTCTTTGTCTCCTTTCAACTTTTGGCTCATTAAAATTTATCATCATCGCCCAAATTTGTTGAGATTCTTGACTACATTGTGGTGAATGAGCTCCAATGAGTCAATCAATGGTTGAATATTGAAGTATTCAGTTATGTTATGGACCGCACTGCGGTGGTCTAATGGTTAGAGCGTCGTCCTCGTAAGAGGTAGGTACTGGGTTCGATCCCAGGCCGGGTCGTACCAAAGACTTGAAAAATGGAACTTGTTGCTTCCTCGCTTATGCTCAGCATTAAGAGGATAAAACAAGGACTGGTTTCATCGGTGTCCGTATAATAGGACTGAGTGGGGTGTCATGTCTGCCTATGGCAGGATATTTCAGTGGGACAGCACGATAAAATAGCAGCATTAGATAGGCTCTGTTACAAGTAGGTAGTGTAAAATTGTACTAATAACAATATTTAAGTTATCCTGCTGTAAATCCGTCTTGAAAACTTGCATCGCTTGTCTCTCTTGGCTTGTAGAACGTTACGACGTTATAGCGGTCTCCTTCATTCAAGTTTTATTTAAATGTGACTTCATGCTACGTCGGATGAATGAGTGAGGACCACTATAACGTCATGACGTTCCAAAAACAACTGGAGGCAAGCGATGACGTTTTTAAAAGTTCTGGCTCTCGTTTTCTGGTGGTATGAGTTTTGACTTATCATATACCCAAAATAAAACAATAACCCACAGAACTATTACCACACATATTTGTAACAACTATAGAAGCTCTTGTTTTGACATTGGAATGACATTTTAACAGAACATTGGAAAGCTTTTCAGCTCACCTTTAAGTGTTTTGAAAAAAAGTCACCAACTTGAGCTTGTTCTTTTCACAGTGGAGATGATTTCAATTGAACTACATTATCAGTGCTTCTTAGGGCTGTTCCAGAAAAAAGTACATGAGGGGGACAGAAGGCACTTTATATATTGGTGTATGGGTTGTGGGGTAAAAGAGTTATATAATTACATGGGTGGTTGCCTGATGGATAAACATAATGGCATTTATGTTGGTTACTTACTATATTCAATAATACGGGTGGTGGGGGTAAAATTATATTTCATTACATGGGTGGTGGGGGAAAAAATAAAGTGCCTTCTGTCCCCCCGATGTACTTTTTTCTGGAACAGCCCTTATCAGGCTGATACTAGACCCCATAAAAAGCACACTCTTTCACAGGGGCTGGGCTGATCAGCTCCGTCAAAATACAAGGCCTACCCAGGGTAAATTCAGCCATAGGAAGTGAAATTTCCATCATAACAACAGGAAGTTTACGAAATGATCCAAAATCATGCAGATAATCTGTTATTTCTTCATTATTTTATGAGTTGAGGGACTGGTCAAATTTGTTAGACTAATTGAATTTTATTCACAAATTTTGAGGGGTGATCGATATTAATTATAGGGTGATTTAGTGATCTTATCAGCCATCTTTCTGTGACCTGTAAATGCATGAAATTTTTACTCTTTTTTCAAAAAATTTGTAATTTATTAAAAGAGGAATTTAAACTTACCTTGATATGGTGATAGTAGGGCCTGTACAGTGGCCATTTTGAATTCATCATGATCGCAGGTAATATCCACAAGTCAATATTCCTTTTAATATTTTCTTGCTACAAATTCAAATTTACAGCAAGCTTTAAAAAACTCATGAAGAGAATTTTGAAATACATGTGATATTTGTGATATAAAAGATGCATGTAATCTCTCCAAAGCGACTGAAAGCTGCAGTATATCCTTCAATAGTGTTTGTACTAAATAGAACAATAACTACACTCTGTAAGTACATGTATTCTAAACAACCTTTCAATATGCTTTACTTCTGCATGCATGCTATTTCTTTGTTTAGATAACACACCCTCTCTTAAGATAGACGTGAGAAAAAAAATATCTCAGTACTGAAAAAACAACTTCAAAACATTAAAAAAAAATCAGAATACAGTTCAAAGGAAACAAAAGCATTGAACAAAGCAAAGATGAGACCAAAAAAACCCAACAGAATGGCCAATAATAAAAAAAAGAGCAAACAAGAAATGTATAGATATTGAGTTTAATTACAGACAGTCCAGATAAATATTATATGGGTTTGATCATGCAAGGATAATAAGCTGCATGTAGGTCTAATTACAAATAGACATGATTGCAAAATATAAATGCATTCATCTGCTCAATACAGATATATTTTGCTAGTGTTAGCGAAATGACACACACTGACCTGTGACCTGGGTTAGCTCATAGAACTTGAGAACTACTGTGAACACTGAGCTTTTGATAAAACTAAAGATTGTATTCTCATCATACACTTATATTTATTTGTTAAGTGATACATGGATACTGACTTTTGATGAAGTTTTCGTCAAATTGTTATCATTTTTTCAAATCATCAAAACTAGCCAGTGGCTAGTACTGTGCTGGGAAAACCCCCCCATAAAACTGTCAAATTAAAAGTGATTCAGTTTGGCTCATTTCAGTCTTCAGTAATGGTTTTGATCCGTCTGTCTCGCCATTAACAACTACATATTTTATTATTGAATTTTCATTTCCCATCTTGTGATTTTTATTCAAAATTTCTACTTTTTTCGTAGTTTAATTATAATTTAAGGATCCTGAGCTCTTCTGCACACAGTTTTGCACACCCTCTAGAAGATGTCTTTATCAAGCTGGAAATATGCTTCATAGCTATCATAATGTACATATTTGTTGAAAACGCATTTCTTAAGGATTCCAAATATATAAATTTGTTCACTGTGAACCTGTAGGTCATGAATATATATTTGGATTTAAAAAAAAATAATTTAAAATTTAATTTTAATCTTTTAAATGCTTTTTTTCAAAAGAAGTATTCAACTTATCGTAACGACATCATCATTTCTTGTAGGAGACAACTCCAACAGGAAATTCGTGTCTCAGTTTTATCAGTTTTGGCTTAGTTCTCATTCTATTGACATTTAATGGAATTATAAAATAGAGCAACTCACAATTTTGAACTTTGAAGTTGAATTAAATGTCAATAGAATGAGAACAAGATCAAAATTGACAAAGCTGACACACGGATTTCCTGTTAGAATTGTCTTCTACAGAAAGTGATGATGTGAATTACGATAAGTTGAATACTTTTTACCCCTCGGGCAAATTTTGCGGTATTGTCATCGTCAGCATCGTCTGTCCAGCATTGTAAATTCGTACCGTGTATACATCTGGTGAAAGGTCAGAAGCCTATTAAAAATGACTGACCGTGACCTAATTTTTTCAAGGTCAATTTCTAGTATTTGCTATATTTTTTGAAAAATTAAAGCCAGGGTGTCCAAATTCATATTACATATGGATCTGGTAATTGATTAGAAATCTATCCCAGTTGACTGACCTTGACCTATTTTTTTCAAGGGCATATACTGTTTATTATACTAAACCAGAAGAAATAGAGCCAGACTTTCCAAATTAATACAATGTGTACATCTGGCAATGGTCCAGAGATGTTCCGAAGATGACTGACCTTGACCTATTTTATCAAGGTCAAATTCTACTATTTGCTATATTTTTTGAAGGATTGAAGCTAGGATCTTCAGTTTCATATTACATATGCAACTGGTGATTGACTAGAAGCCTATTCCAGTTGACTGACCTTGACCTATTTTTTCAAGGTCATATACTGTTTATTATGATATAACATGTAGAAATATAGCTAGGCTTTCCAAATTAATACTACTTATACATCTGGCAATTGTCCAGAGGTGTGCCGAAGATGACTGACCTTGACCTATTTTATCCAGGTCAGATTCTATTTTGTACAATATTTCACAAAGGATTGTATCTACAATTATATTGTCCAAATTTATACCACATATGCCTGGACCTGAAATCTATTGAATATCACGGACATTGATTAGTTTTATAAAGGTCAAATTATATTTGTTAAGTTTAAGATCTCCGAATTCATGTTCCATATGCAATTAAGTTAGAATAGACCAGAAAATTGTTGAAGATGACTTGCCTTGATCTATATTTCCAAGATCAAATTACTTGATTTGAGCATGAGCTATATCGAAAAGTAAGTAGAGTTAACAGTTTGGCCATGCTCTCTACCAGAACCTCAGTGCAAAATTTCCCCCATCAGTTAAGACCTTGGCAAAAGCTGACCTGACTCAACGTCCAATGTATTTCTAAAATGGGAGAACTACAGTTAATCCCACCAGATCACATTTTTGTTAACCTACATGTACATGATGTTGTCAAAGTTCTAAAAATACAATTTGATTCCCAAATCGTAAACCTGTTTCAATTATGCCATTCAATCTCCGTCAGGAAGATGATACAACGTAGAAAACGGAAGTGAAAAACTAAAAGTTAGCTCCCCTAGCGGAGAGTTGTCCGCCCCTAGGAGAGCTCTCCCATCTAATTCCAGCAGCATTACTATATAGGCTCTGCTCAAACCATACTCGTCCTCTATTCTCTGTTGTACCTCGACCAGTACACATCAAGGAAGTGTTTATACAACCTGGGTTGTTGTTATAACGACCCGCAGTATCCTTATCGGTTTTGACTTGTGTTATTTCTTGTTCAAAGTTCTTTCTTTGTTTTCGGAGACTCTTTCATTAGTTATGTCTGAGCTTCCGATTTCTAATGCATGTAATTCGTGTGGGCAATTCTGGTCCAGTTTGGACGCCCACACGGTTTGTTTTTCTTGTAAAGAGTTGTGTTATCGGCGAAGTACTTGCGCCGAATGTGTATTATGGGGCCCGCTAGCTTGGAAGAATTATGCCCAAGCTAGGCGGGCTTACCTGTTACAGGCATCTGACGACCCGTCTCTGTCGGAAGTCGACAGACGCCTGTTGGAAATTGCTCTTGTAAATGACATGAAAGCTAACGAAGATATCGTTGGTATTGGATTAAATGTTTCCCATGGTCTTAGTAATCAGAACTCTCCCGCTTCTGTAGAAATACCACCTAGCGGAACAGTTCTAGATAGATCACAAATTTTAGACAGCTTAGCATGTACAGGTGTGGCTATGTCTGGAGTTATAGCCAAACCGGTTCCTTTGTCTAGTCCAACAAAGACTTCTCGACCCAAACCTACCGTGCCTGAGCCGTCCATTGTTCATGTCGGACAAAGGAATGCTGTAGAGTCGCATATTATCTCGACCTCTCCTTTGTCTATTGGTTTACCACATTCCATTACATCTAAACGAAATAAACGTCGTGTGTCGGTTTCTCCTTTGCGTGTTAAATCGAAACGCAGTTCTAAAGCCGTTTCGCGTTCTATGGTGGGTCGTTCGGACCTACCTTCGAGTGTTCAAATTGCTGACTTGGGGTCTCCGACTTTTGCGTATGCTGATTTACATCGTCGGCACCATGCTTCTACTCGACGCTCACGTACTCCGCAACACCGTTCACGTTCTCGTTCTCCAGTTCGGTTGGTTGTTTCTCCGCGACGTTCCATTTCTCCACATCACTTGTATTCACATGTACGTCGTTCTCATTCGCCTGTACGACGATCTTGTTCTCCGGTTCGTAGCTCTCGTCCACCGGGTGATTCTAGTACTACTTTTCGGCTTTCCCGTTCTTCGGCTCGCCGTTCTCGTACTTCAATTCTACATTCTCCTGCGTCTCCACACCGTTTGCCACGGCTTTCGGTTTCGCCTTCTGGTCTAGATCGCCACGTTCATCTATCGCAGACTCCGTTTATTGATCATGCGGTCGTCCACGATTTGCCTGCTTCTCGCCGAAGTCATATCACTCGTCAACCTAGGCTGGTTTCGTCGAGTTCATCTGATGATTCTAATGAGTCTGATTCCGCCTCGTCTAAAGAAAAGCCGGAACTTGCGCCAAAGATGGATTTTTCAGATAAAATGGATGCGCTTTTATCGTTGCTACCGGATATGCCGCGTGCTTCGAGTGTTCTTCCGTCACGTATAGAAGGTCGTACGGCGGCTTCTTGGGCCTTTACGTCTTCGGCGTCTGCATCTCGTCCTTCGTGTGCGCCGTCACCAGCATGGAAGGATAATTTAGTGAAGTTTGATCGACAATTAGAGGATGATAACAAGTTGCGTAAACCTCGTTTTCGGTCTCATTTTGACATTCATGATAACGTGTTGCCCGACAAACCACCCAAACAAGATCGGGATTTGAGTCACATTTCTAAGGTGGGTAAGTTGGCCCCTTCATCTGTCGCTCCCAAAGTTATGCAGAATATTTTGGAAATGTTGCAAGAAATACAACGGGCTTCATCTACCGCAGATTGGTTTCTGTTAGCGGCTTCTCGCATTGCTTTAGATCCTGCATCATTTCTAGATGATGGGTCGGCTCGTTTATCTCCGGGTCGCGTGGCTTATTTGTGTGGTTTCATGGACACGCTCGCTAACGCTAACCGTCGAGTCATCGAAGCTGGTTCGTATTCTTATGTTTCACTTGTCCAAGCGCAACGGGAGTCCTTGCTTAAGGTGGTCAAACCGGATGTCCCTTATTTGGTTAAGGATCAATTACTTCATCAACCATTGGCATCTAAGTTCATCTTCAACAGTGCTATTGAGTCTGTTATGCCCTCGGTTCGGGAAGAGCGGACATCTCGCCTGATTGCATCTGTAGCTCATCATCCGGGCTCCGCCGGGGAGCGTAAACCGAGGAGAGGTCGTACTTCCTCTACCACTACCAACCAACAGGAGGGTACCTCTAGGAGTAATTTTCGTGGCATTGACAAACCTCCATGAGGCCGTGGTCGCCATTCCTTTCGTGGAAAATCTTCCAAACGAAGTGGACATTCCAACAAGTGACTATTCCACCCCCGTTCCTGTTCAAACCGAAGACTTTCAACTTCCGGCTTTCCGCTCATTTACTCATCACGTCGTGGGCGGGCGTCTGCGGGTCTTCTATGAGAATTGGCGGCTCATCACCGACGATGCCTGGATTGTAAGAGTTTTAAAGGAGGGCTTCCTGTTCAATTTTCAATCACTGCCCAAACTCATCGCTTGGCCTCGTCCCTCTCGTCTGCCAGTTCCTGCAGGTCACTTACAGACGCTGCTATCTTCGGTCACCACGCTCATCGACAAGGGAGCAGTAAGGGAATTACCACGGACCGAAGACAGCGTAGGGTTTTACAGTCACGTGTTTCTGGTACCAAAGAAGGACTCAGACCAGATGCGAAAGGTGATCGACCTAAAGGTTTTGAACAAACTTCATCTCATCACTCCACCTCATTTCAAGATGCCTTCTGTGTCATCGATTCGGGCCCGCGTACATCTCCAGGATTGGTTGGCCTCAATCGATCTCCAGGACGCGTATCTTCATATACCAATTCATCCACGTCATCGCCGTTACCTACGCTTCGTGATCAACGATCGCCGCTTCGAATGGCAGGTTCTTCCTTTCGGTGTCAACATCGCCCCTTGGTTGTTTACCCGGATGACTACACCGGTTATTGCCTTTCTTCACTTAACGAGGGATTCAAATTGAGGTCTATATCGACGACATTCTCCTGTGGGCAGCGGACGAGTCTCTCCTCAACGCCCAGGTCCGGTTCACACTACTGGTGTTACAACACCTAGGTTTCATCCCTCATCCTCTCAAGTCAGAGTTAGTTCCGGCTCAGGTGCGCCGCTACATTGGAGCGATATTCGATACTCGGTTACAACTGGTGTACCCTCCGGAGGATCGTTGGGACAAAA
>JAVTVY010031642.1:0-13242 GCA_036873755.1 Hanleya hanleyi | reverse complement strand
TGAAGCATTCGTGAAGGGGCATCTGATGGGCTGGATATGGGGTTGAACTATCGGTATTGTGCGCATGCGCGGTGGCCCAAGGGTATGGAAATAGCCGTGTTGGCAGCTAGGGCAGCCCCTAATGGACCAATGGGGTCGAGTGAGGTATCAAAGTGAAGCTTATGTGAAGGGGCATCTGATGGGCTGGGTGTGGGGTTGAACTATCGGCATTCTGCGCATGCGCGGTGGCCCAAGTGTATGAAAATAGCCGTGTTGGAATGTAGGGGAGCCCCTAATGCACCAATGGGGTCGAGTGAGGTATCTAAGTGAAGCATTCGTGAAGGGGCATCTGATGGGATGGGTGTGCGGTAGGAATATCATTCTGCGCATGCGCAGATGCAATACGGAGGTCTCGTCCAATCAGAAGCGAGTATTTCAAATCCGTCCCAGAGCTCTCGTCCAATCAGAAGCGAGTATTTTGATCCGGTGCATTATGGGACATATCCAAGATGGCGGCACGTGTGTTCAAGATGGCGGCACATCCGGTGTCGAAAACTGGCCATTTTGTCGGATGTGGTCACTCAGTGTCGAAAACTGGACCCTGTATGACGTCACTTCCGGGTTTTTCACTAAAAAACTACCTCCAAACTTAGAAGAGTTCCACATGTTTCCCCTTACACGTCCGTATGGTCAACCGCCGGCACCTTTTCCCGCCCCGCCCCGCCCCGCAGCGCGCGCGCGCGGGTTCTCCGGCAGTGTGCGCGCGCGCGCGGGACAAAAGGTCACATCCAAGTGACAATGTTGCGGCATCGATATAGTCAGAGCTTGAGCACAAAAAAGGGGATTCTAGATGAACCTGGGAAAGATGGGCAGTTCCATTTGGACCAATCAGCTGTCGAGAAAAAAAGAGCCAATCAGCGGTCGAGAAAAAGAACCAATCAGCGGCCGAACAATCAGCCAATCGAATTGGGGTACTCACGGTGTGCTTTCGCTGACGTCCGCGCCTACATCCGGGTTCTTCTCAACATCCGGGTATTGTTTTCTGGACATGGATGGGTTAGCTTTGGCTCCATTCTAGGCCAGTGATTGGCTAATACGGTGTTCAAAGCCACTTTCATGCATTATGTTCATAGAACTTATAGTCATAAACTTAATCTATACGTGTTGGATGAGTCTCTTCACTCACCGTATACACGTACCTCAATGAAATGCCCGCTCCAAACCTACACCAAAAAACACGTACTTGGTCTGTGGGCTGATTTCATCGGCTCTCTCTATTTTACTATAGTACTCTTGCATTCTAACCTTGATGGGTTACATTGTGGCCCCATCCTACACCACTGATTTCAGTTTGATTGAATCTCCGCATTGGGCATTGATGCATTATGAATAAAACACACAAGACAGGGTTTTTTGGTGAGATCTCATTTTTTTTTTTTTTTTATTCAGTGAACAACAGCAACGTGAGAACAACCACGTGAAACCTGAAGCCCAGAACAAGGGGCTTGTAATTAACTGAAGCCCAGAACAAGGGGCTTGTACATTGAAAGAACTTAAGCCCAGAACAAGGGGCTTGTCATTAACTTAAGCCCAGAACGGGGCTTGTACATTGAAATGATGGGCGGCCCAGTCATAGACGAGTACATCGCGGTCCTCGGCCTTGGGGTACTCGTCAAACATCTGTACGATGGTAGATAAGGGTCTTCCCGGCATCGATGGTACAGGTAAAACAAGCAATATTGTCCGCACACGCTACTGGTCAGGCTTTGCAACGTTTGACTGTTCCAACACCATGTCTCTGTGCCTTGATCCATGAAGTCTGTTAAATCGGGATGGAGGGGTGGCAGGCCGTATGGGTCAAAGTATTCGCCCTGCTGTTCTGTCAAGTACACGGCCACCTAATGTTCACCGGGTCGATCCATCGGGTCCGTGTTGAGAACGTAAGCAGCAGGATACATACGGTCTAATGGGAACACATCTCGGGCGAACACCCCTTGAAAGACCATACGTGTCTCTGGGTCATTCTCCAGAACGGTGGTTATCTGGTCTGTATCCATGTTAGGTGGAGAAGTCACACAGCACGTTGCGCGCCTTGTCCACTTGAATGATGTTGTCAAACTCGGCGTAGCAGATCACATTCACGGTGCTCCGGAGGGCTCGTTGAAAGTGGATTTCCAACCGTAAATTGCCTTGCTTGGCCAGGGCCAGCTGATGGTCGTTCTCTAAGGTGGGGGTCAGATCGAAACAGAACAACGTGTATCCGTTCCCGTAGTCCTCCCGACTGATGAAATTCTCTTCGTCCTGGTTGATTTGACCGGTGGCTGTAAACAGGCTCTGATAGGCTCGAATGAAATTCGCGCGCCCAAAGTTCGGGGTTAAGGCCGTGGCTGGCACCTGTTGTCCATCCACATGCAGGGCCACAAAATTGATGCCGAAATGTTTAAAGTCAAACGGATTCTCTGGGTAGGCTCCGCTGAAACTGGTATTTTCCACACAGGCCAGGATCAATCGCTTGGGTAGTTCCCCCAGGAACAGGTTGTCTTTGTTGGCGGTCGTATTTCCAGCAGACACAGAGAACACTTTGGTTTGCACACGTCGGATAGGGTACTGGGCTGGTTTTGTTTCCAAGGCTTTCATGTGTCCCAATTGAACGGCTGGATTCGGTTTCACTTTCGGACATACAGGACTGCGTCTTCGATGACAATCTTATAGTCAGCTACATGCGCCTCTACGTTAGTGGCCATCAAGGCGAAGGTCGGAGGCGCCCGTATCAGTCGGATTTTGATGGGGACCTTGTTCAAGAGGTATCGGTCTTGCATGAAAATGTCTGCGTGTAGTCGACCCATGAGATCCACCGAGACGCCGTTCGCGGTCAAAGCCTTCCGTTTGCTATATCCCGTATTGTCGTTCTCGGCGCCCATGTGCTCGGCTTTGTCCTGGTAGAATAAAGCGGCTGTCAGTTGAGATTTTTTAGCCTCTCGCCCATGCGACAACAGCGTCTCGATGTAGGCTCGATAGGGGTACGTGTTGGTCGAGTCACTGATGAGTTTGTCGCTGAGAAATATATCCACCTGTTGAAACATCGAGTGCAGCCAGAGATTCGTGGGGCCCACCGTTGCTTGGTCGGCGATTCTGGTGCCATCTCCATTGGTGATCTTGGCTTTCACATATAAGTATGTATGGGCTAAATCCACATAGGTCGTATCCGCATTACTGATGGTGAACTCAATGGGCCCTGTTGCATTGATGCTGGAGATCGGGAGATGCTCCACCCATAATCCTTGTTCGGCACTGGTCTGGGTGGGCGGGACCATCCAAAAAGGCTATTTTCATACCCTTTGGCCTCCGCGCATGCGCAGAATGCCGATAGTTCAACCCCGTGCCCAGCCCATCAGATGCCCCTTCACCTAACCTTCAATTTGATACCTCACTCGACCCCATCGGGCCCTTAGGGGCTCCCCTAGATCCAAAAAGGCTATTTTCATACCCTTCGGCCGCCGCGCATGCGCAGAAGGCCGATATGTCAACCCCACACCCAACCCATTAGATGCCCCTTCACCTAAGCTTCACTTTGATACCTCACTCGACCCCATCGGACCATTTTATCTAGGGACCGAATCACCGCCAAAACCGCGGCCAAACCGCATCACCGCGCATGAATACATTTTTTTTGTTGTTTTTTTGCCGGAACTTTTTTTTTTTTTTTTTTGTCAATGCACACCCCCCCCAATAACCCCCCAATGCCCGAGTTGTCTCCCTTGCATCCATAGTGTAGAGATGGCGCCTGTGACGTCACAACCCAACTGTGACGTCACAGAGGTCATATGCAAATTTCTGAGGTCAATAAGCGTAAGTTTGCCGTCTATACACTACTTAGGCTCGACTTACCCGCGAGTAGACATACCTTATCCGTGGGTAGACCCACCGTACCCGCACTTAGTGACGTAACTGAACCCACTGAGCTCGATCTTGCATGGTTCAGAAGACACCTTTTGTCCACTACTTTCGCTGTTGCCTGTGATATCTAAGACGTTTCGTTACCTTTCGTTCACTGACAGTCAACCCATATATCCCACAAAACGTACATTTTTAGACAAATCAGCAATCGTGTCAAATGAGTATGAATAATGGGCCCAGAATATCCCTTAAATCTGTCATCGAAGCTACAATTTTATTTATCTGACAGAAAAACTCAAACTTATACTCGATTTGCAGAAATTGTTCACCGTGTTAATTCAATTTCTCTAAGATAGTATGTTAAGTTTACCTTTTTACTGAACCCTAAACTTCCATTGAATATCATGTTATTTCTCAGACTCTCTCATTCATACGAAAATGATTTATGTACAGAAGTACTTGGTGAAAATAAGTTTCTTTATTGAAATTTTTTCGATTTTCCCAAGCAGTATACTTTAATATAAAATTGTTATTTGGGGAGATTTACCATCAACTTTTTTATTCTGACAGGTAGCGAAACGCCTCAAAGTACTAACCGTCAGGTTCAATATTAGGATTAATTATGGTATGGATTATCGGTGAAATTACGAAGGTACAACACCTGCATTTACCGCATCATACTCTATGCGGCTAATACACAGCTAGCTGCCGATCTGCGTAGCTAAGTGAAGAAAACGTGCGTTGAGACGATGTATCTGATGCATCTTACAGAAAATGCTTCCTTATGCTTGTCTGTATTGATCAGTATATATACACATGCGCTTAATGTGCATGTGCCCAGGGTTGTAATGTGTTGCCAAGCTTTAACTGCTGTTCATTCCGCTGATTTATTTCACGATGAACAGCATATAAACATAGAAATCTACAATTGATTGAGGGTACATTACACAGAACCACGCTTTCCCAAAGGCATCAGTTTGAATGAGAGTGACCACTCAAAGTAAAGACATTCGCACAGAACCTGTCGACTGATCAATGCTCGGAGTTCTTTGATAACAACACTCAGTACAATGCTTGTGTGCCAGCCATCAATTCAGCCAATCAGATTGTCGCTAAATATCTCAATTCAACCAGCGATGCTGTTTGAGGAACGGACAGGCAGCCTACACTGTCACATGATGTTCATAAGCGACAGATGGCAAATGAAAAGAAGGTGATTACTGCCAGGGCGCCCAGCTGCTAATCGTCGACACTGGATGACGCGGATAGGCAGTTACCGCCCATTTTACTCGAACACCATCTCTGTCGAGATTTCACAGATTTGATTTTGTGCAGATGAGAAAATAATGCACCTCCTCTATGTAATAACATTCCAAGCATTGAGTCTACAAGTCATTTTGTATCGTTGTTTTGTGACTATTAATATGAACACGATGAGGATCTTGAAATACATGGGTACACCGTATTAGTGTAGTTATCAAAGAGATCGGAGTCTCGACACATATCGCATGCTGCTAGCAAATACGAGCGTAGTGTGCAAGTTCCATGGCGTTAGGTTTCGTAGCTGGTTTCTTATTCCGCTTAACCCGGGGCTAGGTGCCGTGCAATCCCATGTATTTCAAGATCCTCATGTCATGGTGTTCATACTTACAGTCACAAACAGTTCTACAAAATGACACGTAGACTCAAATAATCCTAGTATGGAGGAGAAACTCATGCCTAGATTTATGCTGCTATATGCCCGATGCCATTCCCAATTGCTCCCCCCCCCCCACAAAAAGTCCGAAATTAATGATCCCTTAATTAGTTTCCTTAGAAAAAATCATACTGGTTTCATTCTAACAAACAATATTGCTGGTGTGTCATATATTTTCTGCCATAAAGTGTTATGACTTTTGCATACGTAGTTTCAATGTTCAGTGAGACCGGCATTCAACAATACAGGAAACTCCACAAAGAATTACAATTGCAAAGTGTACAACGCCAGTCAAGAGAGAACGGTGTGAAAGAAACGGTGGTCCCCAGAGACTGGACTCTAATCCAAATGACCCTTTTCAGATGTCAGTGTCCGGGACTGGGTTAAATCATAGCAAGCGGACACTCAAATCTGGGGGAGCATCGTTTCTCTTACACCGGTATGTAAGAGCTAACTTCAAATCTAAATTGAGGGAAATTTTATACGGCCTTAATAAAACTTTATTTTTTATTTCTGCCAACCTACTCCGTATTCTCTCCTTGATGTGAGAGTGAACGTGTGTCTGAAGATGGCCTTGTGTCCATAGAGCTCTTCATTCACAACCTTAGTCTCACATGTTCTTACCACTGAATACAATGGGGCATATATGTACGCTTATGCAACTCAGACCTCATCACAGATGTGAATGCGTATGAAACCATGCTATCTGGGGTCAAATGATTATAGTACATATAGGAGAGGGTCAAACTGGAGCGGTGACAATAGTTAGGCAACAAACTTCGAAATAGATAACTTTCTGTCGACGTATATAGACTGACGGCAATGACATGACCAGCAATTAATGATTTCGATGATTTTTTTTCATGGCCTTTTAAATTAGCACATTTATATTATAGTACCTCTATTCACAAACGTTTGTCTGTAAGTGAGGTGTTTTTTTTTCTTCTTTTTCTTTTATTTGATGCTGATGCTGTTATACGAATTAGGTCTTTAGATTAAGAACGCGGAAATTCTCTAATGGACGACGGCTGAATATTGAATGATGGACTAGACGCTTGTATTACAAAGAATATATCACTATAGTGTTTTAACTTGTATGTAAATGACTTGGAGTAAGATTGTGTTATTGAAGGTTAAATGAAAATTACACTGATCAAATTAAGCTTGTGGTCTATGGGCCATTCTAGAAATATACAAGCATATGTACATGTTCAATTTCGAACAATTCGTGCCTTGGGGTTTTCTGATCGGTCAGTTTGGCGAATGTTTTGCATGTTAGACATCCTTTTCGTCTAGGACTTCTGAACTCTGCTCCACGAAAGCAGCCGGCAGCAGACATTGGATTTTAGCCTAAAAAATTACCTGCCTAAGAATTACCCTAAACCCTAAACATAACCCTAAACCTTAACCAGGTTAGAGCGACCCCTCTCTAAAGTAGAGCTATAAGTGTTCGTGTTTACTCAATAAATCAGTTTAAATAAAGAAGTCCTCTTGAGGCGCACACAGACATATATATCTTCATTAAAAGGTAGTAAAAATATAAATTGTCCTTTATCTAATTTACATAATAATATTGAATCAACATTGACTGATTCTTCAAATGGCAAATTAATCGTAGGATATGGAGCAATAGATGGATTAATGCTTCCGCAGTTTTGGAGCAGTGGTTAAGAAGGAATCAAAAGTTGAGCAAAAATGACATTTTTCAACTCCATTCTAGAGAGCCAGATCTCCCTAACCTATTAACCGCATAGCCTTTGTAAATGCTTTCAATGCTTTACCTTGTCAGTGACTCTAGTTAGGCGGAATTGCATGAGAATGCTGAGAAAAAACAGCTTTCTAGTCAAGAAGCAGGCTTTATCAATATACTGTTATGCCATTAGGCGCACGTAATGTGCCTTTCACGTTTGAACGTCATTTGAAGTTCTAGTCAAGTGGAAAACAAGCCTGATTCTCTATTGATGATATCACCGTATTTAGAGTTTTCATGACTACAAACAGTCTACGGGAAGTTTTCCAATGCCTGCAAACAGCTGCATTGAAACTCAAACCAAAGAATTGCCATTTCTTTCAAAGTGAATCATTTGTATCCCATAATTTTAGCCGTATTTCAACGAAACGTAAGACAATTCAAGCGATCAAGGATTGACCCAAATCATCATTTCCAAAAGATCAAAGTTTTTTTCTCAGTTTGGGATCGTACTATTGACGTTCATGCGACAACCAGTTCTTTGCCATTAACCGCAAATATCTCGATGTTTGTACATCCAGAAAAAAGTGATAACTATCAATCTCAAAATGTGATGAGTTAGAGCCGTCACCCTTTTTTATTATCACTTTTAAAAATGATGGCCATCATCTCTCGAGAGTAATGAGCAATGATTGTAAATTTAGGTCATCAACTTTTTGGGGTGACGAGGCAAAATCATCACACTTGAAAGGTGATGGCCGTTACCATTTAAAGGTGATGGCTCTAACCCATCAGTGTTTAAAGGTGATGGCCAGGTTTGACCACCATTACAGGCTGATGGGCCATCACCTTTTTTTGGTTGTGTACATGGAGGGAATAATATAAAACATCATTCAGGGTAATACGGTATTCAGATGGAACAAAGACTATGAAACATCATCAGTGAGCGAGTTAACCAATCTCGCAATCAGTCGTGTTTGTTTTGTTGACGTACTTTACTAGATTCGGGAAGATGGAAGTAAGTTTTATTCACAGTGACTTGATTTAGCAGTGGGTGTCTTTGTCGAAGTTGTTTTTTTTATTTCTAAAAGAATAAAATCCCTTCCCACCTCCTCATACACCACAATGACAGTGGATATTATCAAATGCGTTCTCTGCAGGGTTATCCAATCTTCTCGCATGTGTAACGAAATGCAGCAGTTGTGACCAAACGCGTTGCAAAAACTTCTGTACCGCTATCACCCCCCCCCCCTCCCACACACACACGCCCTCCCCCCGACACACACACACAATACGGAGGATAATAAACATAACAATGTGATTCGCAAATACAATTTCTTTCATACATGGAGGGAATAATATGAAACATCATTCAGGGTAATACGGTATTCAAATGGAACAAAGACTATGAAACATCAACAGTGAGCGAGTTAACCAATCTCGCAATCAGCCGTGTTTGTTTTGCTGACGTACTTTACTACATTCAGGAAGATGGAAGTAATATTCACAGTGACTTGATTATCAGTGGGTGTCTTTGTCGAAGCTGTTTTTTTTTCTCTCTAAAAGAAAAAAATCCTTCCCCACCTTCTCATACACCACAATGACAGTGGATATTATCAAATGCGTTAGTAGTATAGTAAACGTAAAGCTCTAGTCCGTTCACCCGGATGTAATGACGTCACGGGTAGGATTTGAGATACAACACGTAAATTGAAGAACTAGCGCTTCACTGCGCATGCGCAGAACTTTGGTTTGAGGTTATAAGTGTGTGTGTGTGCGCATGCGTGATGGGGAGTGTGGTATGTGTGAGTGGAGGTGGTACAAAATGGCGGATACTTACCTCCCACTCCACAACCACACAGGCCGCCATCTTGTACCACCTCCACACCGGTGTCAGTCAGTGCACTGGTTTGGATACAAAATGGCGGATACTCACATGCCGCCATCTTGTACCCACCTCCACACCGGTGTCAGTCAGTGCACTGGTTTGGATACAAAATGGCGGATACTCACATGCCGCCATCTTGTACCCACCTCCACACCGGTGTCAGTCAGTGCACTGGTTTGGATACAAAATGGCGGATACTCACATGCCGCCATCTTGTACCACCTCCACACCGGTGTCAGTCAGTGCAATGCCGACATCACTTCAATTATAGTCGAATAATAAAATGGGACATCTTATCTTGATTTTCATCTGACTAATAATAGGATAAAAATAAAATTATAGCATTGCTAGACTAGAATATCAAGTCCTGATAATTACCCGAACTGTGGTTGTGTGGTGGGAGGTGAGTACAAAGGTGTGGAGGTGGGTACAAGATGGCGGCATGTGAGTATCCGCCATTTTGTATCCAAACCAGTGCACTGACTGACACCGGTGTGGAGGTGGTACAAGATGGCGGCCTGTGTGGTTGTGTGGTGGGAGGTGAGTATCCGCCATTTTGTACCACCTCCACTCACATATACCTGGCGGCCTGTTGTTGTCCACCATTTTGTAACCCAAGGAGGTGGGTTTCAAAATGGCGGCCTGTTGTTGTCCACCATTTTGAAACCCACCTACCACAGTGTTTCAAAATGGCGGCCTGTTGTTGTCCACCATTTTGAAACCCACTTCCCACTACACATGTATAAAAAAACGTATAAAAGGAGTCGATTTTTAGGGATAGGGGTGTATTCAATCTGCCTTACCTGACCTGCCTGCCTGCCTCCCTGCCTGCCTGCTTGCCTATCCGCTTGTATGAGACGAAAAGCATGAGACGTGGAGAAGATTTTCCAGAAGATCCAGCAGCACCTCCGGTTGAAGTCTTGCCTGAAGACGAGCGTGTGAGGGCCATTTATCAACGTCACTGGGCTACCATACGCCATTGTTATCACCGTAACCGTCGTCTTTTGGATTTGTACAATTTTCGCTTGGAGGACCTCACGTATCTTCCTACTTACGCCGAGAACATTTTCCAAGATCAGGGTACTGCCTTCAAATTGAATTTGACATTTGGGTATATCTTACGGCACAAAAACACGGACCAACTGCGGTATTTCTATCCGAGTAATAATTCGTATGTGTTTGACCAGCCATTCACGATCACAGATGCTATATCTCTGGAGCCATTCATCGACCAATTGACTACGTTGGATCCATTGGAATGGGCCCGGTTGCAACGCCCCAATACCCAATGGATGGTGGAAATGGTGACTAACGTCACATTTTTCGTCACGAAAATGAGAGATCACCCGATCGGAGCTCCTGTACTACTTCCTCCGTGGTTGCTTCATCGACACGGCCTGTATTCATTAACAGCAGGGAGAAAGGGGCCCTACAAAGACCGGAAATGTCTGTTTCGGTGTTTGGCCGTGCATGTGCACCAGTGTGACCCCCAGGCTTGTAACACAGTGGCCGATGGCTATTGGGAGGAGTATTTAGAGCAGCAAGACATTGACCCGCGGCACTTCCGTGGAGTGCCGTTTAAGAATTTAGATGACGTGGAAACACTGTTCGATATTAATATCTTTGTTTATCGATTACGATGCGAAGAGGGGGGTACATTTGTGGCTGAATTGGTTCGGCGATCAACAGAACGGTATGCTGCTACGATGAAAGTCAATGTGTTCGACGACAATGGCGTGAGTCATTTTTCGCTGATCTCCAATATGAGCCAGTACGCTCAGTCTTTCAGTTGTGCCCAATGCCATCGGGTGTTTCACCGTTCCCACGACTTACATCGCCACGAGAAAATCTGTGACAACAGTGTCAAGCGAGTCTATCCGGGTGGAGTGTATCATAATGCACCTACTATTTTCCAGGAACTGGCCGATGAGGGTGTGATGATACCGGAAGAGGACCGTTATTTTCCCTACCGGGCATGCTATGATTTTGAGGCCCTGTTGGAGCCCATGGATCTGTTTTCGGCTAAAACGCAGTGGACACAGCGACATATCCCCCTCACTGTCAGCATTTCATCCAATGTACCTGGCTATGACGCTGCACCGGTGTGTTTCGTGTCCACGGGAGAATCCCATGAGTTGATCACCCGTATGATGGAGTATTTAGAGGAAGTCAGTGCGGCCAGTACGGAATTGTTGGTGGCCAAGTTCGAGGACGTACTGGCCCAGCTGGACGACCGCATTCCTGAACCGGGTGTAGCGTTCAGCGACAATGAAGAGTCCGAGTCCGAGTCGGAGCCCGAGTCCCTGCAGTCGCAGCCTCTGCAGTCGCAGGATGTCCCTTTACCGAAACCGTATGCGGAGAAATTGAAGTTACGGTTCCTACAATACCTAGGCCAGTTACCGGTGCTCGGCTTCAATTCGGGTCGATATGACTTGAACATGGTGAAGGAATTTCTATACCCTTACTTGGCCCAGTCCGATACTCTCAAGTCCGTCATCAAGAAGATCAACAACCACATGGCCCTCACTACCACATCACTGCATTTCCTCGATGTAAGGAATTACCTGGCACCTAATTGTAGCTATGAGCAGTGGGTCCAGGCCTATCACTGTGCACAAACCAAAGGTTACTTCCCTTACACCTATATGACGAGTCTGGACCGCTTAGAAGACACCCAGTTGCCACCCCGGGAAGCGTTTTACAATGACCTGAAAGGGGAAGCTCTGCCAGAGGCCACCTACATCGAACTCCAGCAGGTATGGAACGCTGAACATATGCAGACGTTGCGAGATTTCCTCATATGGTATAATAACCTAGATGTGGTTCCTTTCCTGGAAGCGGCCGAGAAAATGGTGCAACTCTTTCGTCGCCAAATGCATGTGGACATATTCAAGGAGTGCTTAAGTTTACCCGGTCTGGCGCTTCGCCATCTGTTTCAAGAGTGTCCTACGTACTTTTCACTCATACAACAAAAAGATGCAGACATGCACGATTGTTTGAAGCGGAACATTGTGGGTGGCCCTAGCCTTATTTTTCACCGCTACCATGAAAAGGATGTGACTACTCTCCCCAGTGGGAAACCGTGTGCCAAAATCATTGGGTTTGACGCGAATGCCTTGTACTTGTGGTCTCTCGCCCAACCTATGCCCAGTGGGCATTATACACGTTGGTTGGCAGAAGGTCGGCATTTTACACCGCAACGGACACCTTACAAACATCTCGCCGACCAGTGGTTGGACTGGGAAGCCTATCGACGGGCCATTTATATTCGTCACCAGACCAACGCCACAGAGAAGCGGATAGGAGATCGCCGTCTCCCCGTCGATGGGTTTGCCCTTGTACAAGGCACACCGACCGTTTTCCAGTTTTATGGCTGTTACTGGCACGGCCACGAATGCCATTTCAGCGCTGGACGCTTCAATGAGCGACGTGGGAAATCGGCAAAAGAACTACGTGAAGAAGTAGTGGCCAACGGAGATTATGTCAAAGAGCGAGGATACCATCTCATAGAAATGTGGGAGTGTGAATTTCACACGATGTGCCAGGCCCTGCCCCATTTACAACGGTTCCTAAAAGAACGTGAGTACCCCTTGAGTCGTCGGCGACTGCTGAGTCTACCACAGATGTTGGACGCCATTCGTTCGGGTCAGCTCTACGGCTTTGTGGAATGCGATTTGCATGTTCCCGACACTCTCAAGCCCCTCTTCGCTCAGTGCCCTCCCATCTTCAAGAACACGCTGGTGGGTCGGGCTGACATTGGAGAGACCATGGGCGCCTATGCGGAGCAACACGAGTGTTTGCCTAAACCTCGCCGCATGTTGATTGGAAGTATGTGGGCCGAGAAAATCTTGCTGGGCACCTCCTTACTGCAGTGGTACATGAACCACGGTTTGGAAATTACTCAAATCTATCAGGTAATACAGTACGTACCCGAGGCTTGTTTTGCCGAGAATGCTGACCTCGTGACGAAGGCCCGTCGTCAAGGTGATGAATACCCGAGTCAGGCCATCATCGCTGAATCTTGGAAGCTCACTGGCAATGGTTATTACGGAAAAACGGTAACGAATCAGGATAAGCACGTCAACGTGAACA
>JAVTVY010031641.1:0-13154 GCA_036873755.1 Hanleya hanleyi | reverse complement strand
CCGTGTACGTCCGTGCATGTCTGTTCGAAGCGATAACTTCCTAAAGTTTGTTGGATTCTTCCAAAATTAGAATACGCATTCCTTGTGACAAGACGCCAGTCCGTATTACATTTCAGCAACATCTGCCTGAAGGTAGTGCCACTGGTTCTTGCTTCTTTGAGTCCGTGGATGTTCGTGTACGTCCGTGCATGTCTGTTCGAAGCGATAACTTCCTAACGCTTTGTTGGATTCTTCCGAAATTCGGAATACGCATTCCTTGCAACAGGACGCCAGTCCGTATTGCATTTCAGCAACATCTGCCTGAAGGTGGCACCACGGAGTTTCTCTTCTTCTTGTCCGTTCCAGTCAAAATGGGCCTTCAATTTTGCTATATGAAATCATTCTATTCCACATCATATGATTTACCCTAAAGCTTTTGCATGAACCATATTTTATTTCAGAAGTATAATGTGAAATAACTGGTGGGGAAATCCCCACCGTACTGAATCCCTGATTTTTGAATTTCGTATTACATTTCAGCAACATCTGCCTGAAGGTAGCGCCACTGGTTCTTGCTTCTTTGAGTCCGTGGATGTTCGTGTACGTCCGTGCATGTCTGTTCGAAGCGATAACTTCCTAACGCTTTGTTGGATTCTTCCGAAATTCTGAATACGCATTCCTTGCAACAGGACGCCAGTCCGTATTGCATTTCAGCAACATCTGCTTGAAGGTGGCGCCACTAGTTCTTGCTTCTTCGTATCCGTGAATGTCCGTGTACGTCTGTTCGAAGTGATAACTTCCTAACGCTTTGTTGGATTCTTCCGAAATTCGGAATATGCATACCTTGCGACAAGATGCCAGCCTGTATTACATCTCAGCAACATCTGCCTGAAGGTGGCGCCACTAGTTCTAGCTTCTTTGCATCTAGTTCTTACTTCTTTGTGTCCGTGGATGTTCGTGTACGTCCGTGCATGTCTGTTCGAAGCGATAACTTCCTAACGCTTTGTTGGATTCTTCCGAAATTCAGCATTCGCATTCCTTGCGACAAGAGGCCAGTCCGTATTGCATTTCAGCAACATCTGCCTGAAGGTGGCGCCACTAGTTCTTGCTTCTTGCATCCGTGGATGTCCGTGTACGTCCGTGCATGTCTGTTCGAAGTGATAACTTCCTAAAGTTTTGTTGGATTCTTCCAAAATTAGAATACGCATTCCTTGTGACAAGACGCCAGTCCGTATTGCATTTCAGCAACATCGGCCTGAAGGTGGCGCCACTGGGTCAAAATAGATTTTTTTTCCGTGTACATCTGTTCGAAGCGATAACTTCCTAATGCTGTGTGGGATTATTCCGAAATTCGGAATACGCATACCTTGCAACAGGATGCCAGTCCGTATTGCATTTCAGCAACATCTGTCTGAAGGTGGCACCACTGAGTTTCTCCGTTCCAGTCAAAATGGGCCTTCAATTTTGCTATATGAAATCATTCTATTCCACATCATATGATTTACCCTAAAGCTTTTGCATGAACCATATTTTATTTCAGAAGTATAATGTGAAATAACTGGTGGGGAAATCCCCGCCGTACTGAATCCCTGATTTTTGAATTTCGTGTCATCTTAAACGAAGGACAACATTTCCTTCAATTTTGCTAACAAATAATTGTATTGCACATCATATGATTTACCCTGAAGCTTCTGCACGAATCGTTTGTGCCCACACATGTATATTACTATATTAATTACAACTGTGTTCCTAATGTTTGGGTGCACACTGTGCATATGATCAATTTCCTGAATTGAACTGAATTCAACCTTGCCGGTCTTCAGACTGACAGATGATGGCATGCAGTTGTCAGTGCAGTTGTTCATGTACAGGGAGCTTTCTATGAATGAGTTGCAACCCCAAAAGGCTTAAAATTTATCAGGTACAGACCCATGTTTTTACCCCTCGGCCAATTTTGGCCATGGGGTATTGTCATCATCTTGTACGTCCGTCTGTCCGTACGTCCGTTCGTGAGCGAGATAGCCGGAAAACTGTTCTGCTGATGAATTCCAAATTTGGTATGCTTATTTACCTAGTCAAGGACCAGAAGCCTATAGAATTGGGACCTGATTGGGTGGGAACCTTAGCAGCCATCTTTAATTTCATGCAAAATGGATAATGATCCATATCTCGGAAACCATTCACCTGTTCAATACGAAATTTGATATACATCATCGATATCAAGCAACTTTCAACGAATTACCAAACAGGCTTTTCTGATTAGCTGGGAACCCTGGATGCCATCTTTAATTCATACGAAACCGATAATGATAGCATACATATCTCGGTTACCATTCAATTGTTTTATATGAAGGTAGGTATATATCATCAATACATCCAGATACTTTGAATTGGGACCTGATTGACTGAAAACCTTTCGTGGCCATCTTTAATTTAGGCAAAATCATTAATGATCTATCTCTGATTCCGTTGGAGTGCTCAGTGGAAAATTTGGTATACATCATTGATGCGTCAAGAGACTTACGATGAATGACAGATCTGGTTTCTCTGATTGGGCGGAAACCTTGGCGGCCATCTTTAATTTATTCAGAATCTTTAATGATGTTTATCTCTGATACCATTCAAATGTTCTATACGAAACTTGATTTACAGCATCGATGTATGAAGAGACTTGCATTAATGAATAACCACATTAGTTCCTCTGAGTGATGGGAAGGATGGGCAACCATCTTTAATTTATGTAAAATCATTAATGATCTCTATCTCTGAAACTGTTCAAATGCTCAATGTAAAATTTGATATACATTATCGATGCATCATCTCGGTTACTTCTACACGATGTGCCTAGGATACAGTACTATACTATACCCAATTTTTTGTAATTCAACATCGCAGAAAACCACCATCGATTGCGTTTTCAATGGTAAAAGGGTTAGGAAAAAAATAAAAATACACTTCAATGCAGAGTGATTTTGATTGACGCCAGAAATCGCTCAGAACGCTTCTTCGGCGATCTAGACCCCAGGAGCATCTGGGGCCTGGGCGGCCCCTGGATCCTCACCTAAAGTGCAATGATAGTGGCCGTACCACTTTGAATTTGCTTCCGACGCCCCTGTATTAACAGACAGTGTCAACGTACTGTTCCAGCTGTCTCCTGTTCAGTGATTGGTCATTCGACCCCGCCATTTTAAACTAATACGAGCATTTTCATTGGATCACTATTAGATAAGACCCACCCCAATCTTCATACACAACCACGTGACTGTCTCAGTTGACTGATGACATAGCGTGGCCTCGTTTTTGATTTCAAAATCTGCCGTCTAACTGGGAAAATGTTGTTGCTGCTGCATCAGCCGATCATTAGCCCGGCCCCTGTAGAGGATACTATAGGCTAATACATGTAGGCTACCATGCCATGAGATGATGCTTGGGATTGCATTTCGCTCACTTGCACCTACAGGTGGCGACAACTGGTGGCAATTTAAAATTTTGGTTTCCGGGCAGTAGGTTGAGGATGCCTTCAGCTTCTCGTCAAATTTGGTTTGCAGATAATGCCTTGAGATGTCACTTGGGGATGCTTCTCGGTGCTTCACTGCATGGAAACTATATCACAGAAGCAATCAACTTTCAGTCAATCGTTCTGAGTTGATCTTAAAACTTGGCAAGGCAGAAAGACCCTTCCACATCCATTGCCTATGAAGCAGCAGTTGCCTCCCTCATGTATATCCCCTAAGACCAACAATGCTAAAAAATATTGCTGCCATTTCGGCGGGGGACCTAGCATCCTCTGGCTGCTTGTTTAAGTTTCCACCTAGGTGGACCCCCCATGTCATTAGTAAATAAGGTAAAGCCAAGCTGAATGTGAATGGGAAAGTGATCACTGGCACAAGGCGAGGATAAATCTACAGACCAATCAGAGGCGTTGGCTAGATCACCAGTACATAACGTTAGATCAATGGCACTATATTTTCCAGTATGTACATCATAATGTGTAGGTGAACCGTCATTTAAATAAACAAGGTCATGAATATCCATAACATCGCTTATTTTACGGCCATTATAATCTGTATTTTCATTCCCCCACAAAATGTTTTTTGCATTGAAATCCCCACAAAATACAACTGGGCCTGAAATGGTAGATAGAAGATTATTAAAATCTTCAATATCAAGGTATCTTGTTGGGTTATATAAATTAACGATATTGACCGTTTTAGTGTTTTTCAGAGTGATCTGTATACATTGGCATTCAATGGTCTTTAGTACAGGTAATTTAATATTGGTATAAGCAATATTATTTTTAATAAAAAACGCTAGTCCACCTCTAGCAATAGTGCCATCGCCTCTGTCCTGTCTAATAGGTATATATCCCGGCATTGAAAACTGTAATATTTCTTTTAAAAATGTTTCCTGAATGCACAAGATATCGGGTTGGTTTTCTAAATTATATATATAATGTTTGAATTCAAACCCGTGAGCAATCATACTCTGTATGTTAAATTGAAGGATAGTGACAGCCATGATGCAAATAAGGTGCACCACTGACGCGGCGAATTAATCTTCCCCGTGTTCCCAGAACTGTTTACAATCGTAAACAGATGAAGGTGTAAGGGTACCAGGTTTAGAGATTAAACTATATAAGTACATCGGAGTGACAAGATCCCCTCGCAAATGTTTGTCTACCATGTCACTGACTATTCCTAGGGCTTTTTTTTAACCACGCAGACGATTGTTCTCTATCCCCGTCAATAATTGGCAAAAGCAGTCGAATAATTGACTCAGCTATAGATGTAATAAGATTAACCAACTGGTCATCATCTATTTCTGTTGTTGTTTTACTAGCTGTTGTCTTAGCAGGTTCACGTTGAGAAGACTGTTGCGTAACAGTAGGTGTTTGGCTTGCTTGTTCGAACACTGGTAATGGGGGGTAAGTGTCGTATTGTTCTTCTACTATACGAGGGGCTACAGGAGTGGGGGTTTTCACCACAGTACTTTCTGAGCGTACAGATTTCAACGCATCAGAGAATGAAATTTTTTTTGCTCGTCTCTCGATGAGACTACTTTTATGGACGTAACACGAGAACGCACACCAACGCCTGTCCTAATGTCTCTGTCTGGTCTGACTATAGCTTACAACGTGGGTGCACCTTAGCTTACATGCTATAGGGTTCAGTCTGCACCACCAGACCAGCGCTCGTGTATGAGATGAGGTAACTCTCCGTTATGACGTCACTACCGGCACTGAAGTCAATAGTCAATTTCGTCAAAAGTCAGGGGTCAATGGCTAAATTCAAGGACAAGGTAATGTATTCCTTCTTTCCCATCTCTGTACATCGGAAAAACCACAAAGGTTCAAGGCCAGATTTTCCCCTTGTTGGAATGGCCCGGGCGGTTCGTCTGCCCTGTTCGTGCGCCAAGCATCGGAGTAAGTGATTTCCCGCGTTATGGCCTTAAGATGAAGCGATAATTTGTTAAGGCGTGCGTTAAGGCCTTGCTCAAGCGTCGAAAAGCGTCAATGCTTGACCAAAGTCAAAGTGAATTAGTGTCATTTTAATAGGATATCACGTGAATCATTTATAACAAGCAGAATTTCTGAGATCTCTGTTTGCGGCGTTGTGCCATTAGGACAGGCATTGATGGGCTTTACTGTGTTATGTCCATACAAGCAGCCCAATCCGAAAGACGACCACAGTCGGCGTCTTATCGTCAACATGACTTATCGTTGTCTGAAGTGCGGGCGAGCGTTCACCAAACATGGTGCGGCATCTTCAGAATATTTATGGGTACGAAGACACCGAGGCGCCAGAAGCAGACGCTTATATTGAGAGCCTACCCACTGGTGAGGATAGTGATGCTGAGACTGCTCATACTAAAAGTCTGTGAGGGGAGACACAGACTCGACCCGACAACCCCGGATACGTACCGGAAACAACCGGACACCACCTGGACACCATCGGAACGCTGTCGAATCTCCTCAGTCCTATTGGGACCCTCCCCTAACACAACCAGGACACACCCGGACAACAATCGTTCACCACCGGGAAATACCCGGACACCGACCGAGCACATCTCGACACCAACCGGACACACTCGGACAAGCCCCTCTATCCAATCAGATTCAGGTCTGGGTAGAAACAGGACACCGGGGTACATATATAGCGCGTTTATCTGCCAATAGAATCACCACATCGCCTATGACAAGATCGAATAAGATTGAAACCGGCCAGGAATTCCTTCCCGTGGTATCTCTACAGCCTCTGATATATTTTACCTGCCCCACCGCGTATATATTCACATACGCCCTCGCAACAGGAAGAAACAGCATAGCGATCTATGAACAGATATACCGCCTGCAATGAAGTGCGATCCCATGCACCGACCCATCAAGCATCACTTGGAAGAGAACATGGGATTACCAACCATCGAGGCCCTCAAAAATTAGGTAAATATGCGAAAACAACTGTTCAGGGTCATGTTGCCGTCACAGTATTCTGGACAGCCTGAATACGCCCAAGACTCGGGCGAAGGGACGACCGACAATGCGTCTAACAGACAAGGGCGAATATGGCCGAAGAAGAGTTTGATAAGGGAGGTGTTTCGATGTCACGCACCCATCTCGCTCTCGGTAGTGTTCCACTTTCGATTGCGCATGCGCAATCCACCTATCAGTGCCTGACCGCATCAAGTTCAAATCTTTGTGTCGAGATTCCAACAGAACCATTGAACACAACATATGAAGGTTGTAGAAGAGATGCTGGCGTGATGGCAAGAAGTCATGGTAGCTTGTAGGCTATAGGGTGCACCAGGGTGTCGGTGGCATCATCAGGTGAGCGGACATGCGTGCGATGACGCCACTTCCAGTAATGACGTCACTTCCTGTGATGACGTTACTTGCCGCGCCACCAGTTGAGCACAAATCCACGCGGAGACGTCACTTACTGTAATGGCGTCACTTTCATCGAGGGACAGGGGCCAATGATTAAAGCATGTGGGTGTGATTGGACGGTTGACAATGTGTTAAAACGTTAAGATAGGGCGTTATGGCGTAACGACGGGCGTCACTGCATTCAGATGAATTAGTGTCAATTGTATGGGATATTTAGACGCATCAGAGCTTCCGTGCTATTTCACCATGGCGTTGAAGCGTTAAACCAGGCGTTACGTCCGTAAAACCAGGCGTATATCAAATACGTGCACAGTACCAACTGGTAACATGGTGTATATATGAGTGCCAACGCACGTTCACCAGACACTATGATATGATCGACACCGAGGCACAGGAACCGAATGCAGATGCCGAGAGTGCACCAGCTGATTTCGAGAGTCTACCAAGTGATACCGATGACACTGCTGATATCTAATGATACCTCAGATAGTCAGGCCAAATCCCATGGAAGCCTGAGTGAGGAAAAACAGTAGTAAGTAGACAGCAGATTCTGTCGAAAAAATCTGCGTGTTACACCCTTTACCCCATAGCTCGTAGGGTAGCTTCTGAGCTATATCTCACCAACGCGTTGAAGCCTCAAGCTGGGTGTTGGCGGGCGTTACTGTCCATAAAAGCAAACGTATCCCAAAAACGTGCACAGTCGACGTTCAACCGTCAACATGGCTTATACTTGCTCTGAGTGCGAACGCACGTTCACCAGACGTTACGATATGATGCGACACCAGAAAAATATACGTATCGTATCGAGATCGTATTGTGACAGCAGCTATTAATACTTACGCTGCAGCGATCGAGGAAGCCTGATAGGATACTACAATCCCTCAACAGGACGTTATTGTCCGTCTTAGTTCATTATTAGTATCGGTGTTCAAGAAAACTGATCGCCACTATATTAATGTCAGAAGCCATAAAGCATTCTTTATCTCTACTACATACAAGGGATATCATTCATGGGATGTTTCTTTGTTTATAGAGTTGCTCGAATTTCTCATTAATAATATCTATGTGAAATTTGGCAATACAATATATCAACAGCATATAGGTATTCCAATGGGTACTACTTGTGACCTATATTTCTACAAAATTGAAGCGGGCCTTCTCTCTTGTCGACTTTACGACAGATGAGATGATTACAATTACGACATCTTAAATTATCCCTATCTGGACAGTAATATACCAGAGAGACCTGCATATGGCGTATACATATCTCGCCTAGTAACATTCATTAGATCCTGTGTTAAATGTAACGATTTTAATCAACGTCACGAATCATTATTGCAGAAACTAGTAAAACAGGGCTATATCCTGAAGCGCCTCCACTCAAAGTTTCTCAAATTCGGCGAGTGAGCGATCGAGTAGTAGGGACCCCACGCACAGGTCTATCGTGAAGAGCAAGCATCACCTGGAAAAGGATATGGGGCTACCACCTACCGAGGCCCTGCAAAAGATAACCATAATAAACTATATATTTTATGAAAGCATACATCGTAGGGATTCCAACTATATGATTTGTATAACTGACGCTGCTACTGTGTAGAAAATACTCCAATTTAAAAAAATTAAAATGAAAACAATAGCGTCCATTTTTCAATTGAAATTTCATGAAAACTGTTGGTCTTGTTTCAACTTTGATGGTAAACCTTGGTAGGAGACAATTCGAACTAGTAAACATTATCTCATTTTTTAAAATTTTTGCCTGGTTTTGTTTTTATAGCTATTTTACTAAAATAAATTGAAAAAAATGTACTTTTTTACGGTCGTTTGTCTTAAAAGTTGAATAATTGAAAAACTAATCCGAACTTACAAAAAGTGAGATTAGATTTACTAGATCACCTTATAAGTAACAAGCATGCCAAATTTCAAAAGCGTAGCATGGATACTTTTCGAGAAATAAACGTTTAAATCTCGGATTTTGTACAAAAATGAAAGGCTAGAAATCGGGCAAAATGTGTCCAGCTATACATCTGATGAAATTAATCCCTATTTTTTGCTTGAATTCTATTGTCAAATACATTTTTAATCTGACATACTCGAATTCCTGTTTATCCTGGATAACTATTACACTAAGTTTTTTTCATCAAGTCGGTTTAAAGTCCAATTTAAACTTTAAAAACCTGCTAAAATTTGTTCACACCTGTGTAGATTACTTCACGGCGGGTGTCTGAGTGAAGTGTTACTGCCATAATTAGAAACAAAAATAAGGATGTTTGCATGGTTTTGATCAGAAGGGGGTACATTAATGTAAATAAGTAGGACTAATAGATAATTAGCTTACCATAATACTGCGGAAATGAGTTTTGGAAAGGGAAATTTAACAGACAAAAATAATAGTACCCAAGCCCAAGCTAAGGCAATCTGTTTAATTGTTCCAGTGCCTCGGAAACTAAATTTTTAATTCTAATATTGAAGCACTTCTATTTATAATTTTTATTTCATTTTTTCACCAAATGTTAGAGGCAATAGTGAATATTTGAATGAAGAAATAACCCCCCCCCCCAATTTTGACCCTCTAAGGGGATAGCTATCCTTAAGGCGTTAAGATAGAGCATTAAGATAGGACGTTGAGGCGTTGCCTGGGTATTTTTTTCTTCTCTCATTGCATGTATTGCTATACATTTAACCTTGAAGTGACTGTTGCATTGTCAGAACCTCCGGAACTGCCGGTTCTTTACTACTCCCAGTGCGGATGCGCGTATCACCACCGTACGATTCTGACCGATAAGAGTTTCAATAGGATACGCCACCCACGCCACATTGGAATCACGGATGGTCCATCTCTACTCCAAATCGTCCATTCAAATGCCCCTTTTCTACTTTTGCCCGACTGCGCATGCGCAGATTGATGTCACTTCCAATACATGCCAACCCCGTCGGACTCTAATCCATGAGCGCTGCCCACCCTACACGGCCCATTTACAGCAAGGATAGTCCATCTATCGCCATAAAAGTTCATTCAAATGCCCTTTTCCCACTATACCCTGACTGCGCATGCGCAGATTGATGGTAGTTCCAAGACACACCACCGCACCACTCTCCCCCATGAGCGGCCAGTCTAAATTCACGTGACCCGAAGGCGACCTTTGACCCGGAAGTAACCGGAAATGAACTTGACCTGGATCGGATCTTTGACCCGGAAAATACGAGACATGAAGTGGTCACCTCCACTAACTATTTTGCTAACATTTCTGGGCCTTAAGGAAGGCTAGCATTGGGGCTAATTAAGCCACCCAGAATAACTAAAGTTATTATTATTATTTTACATGCATACCATTCTAGGGGAGAGAGAGAGAGAGAGAGAGAGAATTAAGGTTCAGCAATATTTCAGCTCTATATTCTCTCGAACCATTCTTGATATGCTATAGTCAACTTTACTTTTCATCAGATAATCGGATACGTTGTAGTTCCTGTATTTCATATCTAGAATAAACGTATGTCTCAATTGTACAGGTATGGATATTTAGGAATATAAAGAGAGAAATGTTGTTTGTAGAAGCTCATAATTCAGATTGAGCAGGTAAGGTTTTCACTTTCTTGTAATCTGTCATGCTTGAACGTTCAGAATTCAATTAATTTATTGCTCAATTAATGTCATTATCTTTAGGCGTATGCTTTTCACAGTTTTCCAAAATACTTTTTAACAAGTTTTTCCAGCAGCGAGATTTGTCGCAACCTGTACTCAGTATGGAAATATCCAAACTTACCAAAGCGTCGGTCTGGTCGCTTCCATCATGCGCACAGCTAGTGGTACTATCATCGCAACTTCGCATCGTAACTTCGCATCTTCGAGCTTCGCATCGTAACTTCGCATCGCAACTTTGCATCTTCGCGCTTCGCATCTTCGCATCTTCGCATCGTATCTTCGCATCGTAACTTAGCATCTTCGCGCTTCGCATCGTATCTTCGCATCATCGTAACTTCGCATCTTCGCGCTTCGCATCTTCGCATCGTATCCTCGCATCTTCGCATTGTAGCTTGGCTTCTTCGCGCTTCGCATCTTCGCATCGTAACTTGGCATCTTCGCGCTTCGCATCTTCGCATCGTAACTATCCGTCTTCGCGCTTCGCATCTTCGCATCGTATCTTTGCATCGTAACTTCGTATCTTCGCATCGTACCTTCGCGCATCGCATCGTAACTTCGCATCTTCGCCTTTTTTCATCTTCGCATCGTATCTTCACGCATCGCATTGTAACTTCGCATCTTCGCCTTTTTTCATCTTCGCATCGTAACTCCGCGCTTCGCATCGTAACTTCGCATCTTCGCCTTTTGGATGTTCTAATGCCAACCCACGATGACATTTCTTGGCCATCATACAAAACAAATTGCATATTTCGGGTATGGACAACGGAATTCTATCCAGTTTCTTTGTTAATATTTTTATTGATAAAATTTAGCCATAACAAATGGATCTTTCACCGACCTGATTTCTGACAATAGGGACAATTGACAAAATCTCATGTTAAAGGATAGGAGAAAACCTTATATCCAAAGTCTAGACACTGTAAATTTGAGTTATTCTGTCAGATACCGCAGGTGAAATTTTAGCTCATGAGAGTCTTGAGCGATATAATTAGTTCATTATTCAATTCTCAATGGAAATGAACACTCTCAGAAATATTCGGAAAATAATCCTGAATAGATCAGGCCGCACAGTGACAACTCACTTTCAGGGATTTTACCTGAAATCCAGGGATAATTGTCTAAAATTCAGGTATATCATCCATGAATTAAAGCTAGATTACCTAAATTTTAGGGGATTTTACGTACCTGAATAGGGTGAGAACTTATTAATCAGGGTGGTAAATTTCCTGAATTTCAGAGAAAATCCTCTCATTCAGGGATTTTTTTTTCTAAAATACAGGTAAAAACCCTGAATATGAGTTGGTACTGTGCAGCATGATCTATAAAGGATTATTTCCTGAAATTTCTGAGAGTGAAAGTTCATTTGTAAACAAATCTCGGATTTATGGGATATATCGGGGGATTCCGGTAAGTAACGAAATCCCTTTAAAGAAATTGCCTATTTGGTAAAAGCTCGCCAATATAGTATTTATTCATCCTCTGAATATCAACCTCCCCACAGCGCATGCTCCATTCCAAGGGCTCACTGCGCTGTCCCAATGAGGTGGATGTCTGTTCTATTACTAACGTTTGAAAAAAAATAAAATAAAATAAAATCACTTCCTGGTGTGACATTCTTA
The DNA here is from genome assembly GCA_036873755.1 of Hanleya hanleyi. Taxonomy (NCBI): domain Eukaryota; kingdom Metazoa; phylum Mollusca; class Polyplacophora; order Lepidopleurida; family Hanleyidae; genus Hanleya; species Hanleya hanleyi. The sequence goes on along the minus strand of JAVTVY010031641.1, from coordinate 1,033 downwards.
AAATTCTGTATGCAACCCATAAGGACTTCCAACGTTAAACTTCGACCTATGGTACTTATTTATCTGAATATAAAAAGCTATTTAATCCAAAAGATTATACTGCAGAGTGGGTGTCGGTGATACATGAATCTGAGGTTTGGTAAGCGGGAAGACAACTCTAGCTGGCATAAATTGAAATCCGTTTTATATCCGAGGAAACACAATTGTGGTAGGAATGGTAATCAAAGAAGTGTAAAATAAGTTTCCTGTGAACAGAAATTATAATTCTGATACTGATCAATAATTCAAATTTTGATAATGATCAAAGCTTATACAATTGTACCATTACCAAAAAAGCTACTTTGATCTCATATGAACGGTTAGCGAACACAATACGTTAAGAGTATTTCCCCGAATACATGTGTCGGCGAATGCGGCGGCGGAGTAATCCGTTTATAGCTTCTCAAAATAAAAATTTTTCTCCATGAGTTGGGAGACGAATAAAACAAAATATAGAGTATTAGAAGGCTAGGATATAGCCAAACTGAAAACAGTGAGAAGGTTGAGGTTTAGCTTGTGACAAATCTTGCTACTGAATAAAACTAAAGAAGGGATATAATCAAGAAGGCGAAATCTAAATTTGATGAAGGACATCTGCTGAATATTGTTAGTGAATTAAGTGTTGTTGTTACAGAGTATTTTGGAAAACTGTGAGAAGCATATGTCTGAGGTTAATGACAATAATTGTACAATAAATTAATTAAATGCTGAACGTGCAAGCATGACAGCTAACAACAAAGTGAAAACCTTACCATTTAGACTGTGCCCCTACTCAATCTGAATTATGAGCTCCAACAAACTACAGAAAAAAGGTTACCATACAAATTTTGGTAAGGGGAATCATTTTTGGCCGAATAGTTGACAGTAAATTTTAAACAATTTCCCGTACTTGTTTACCGTTAACTCACTTGTTAACTCACTTGTTTAATGGTAAATAATAATTCATTTCAAAATTGCTGAATTTGTGGCCTAGAGAGCGGTCATGTTGACCTGG